>PVLD010002967.1:0-152697 GCA_004027595.1 Dinomys branickii
ATAACTGAGTGATATTCCAATACATAAAAATTCCACAATATTTTTACCCAACCCTCAGTGGATGGACACTTGGGTTGCTTCCATCATTTAGCTATTAACAAATTGTTCAGCTATAAACATAGGTGCACATATATGACTGTGATATGACATTTGCAGATCTTCTGGGAAAATACCCAGAAGGGGAATAGCTGGGTTGAATGGCACCTCTAGACCTAGTTTGCTGAGGAATCTCCAAACTAATTTCCACATTGATTTCATCAATCTGCATTCCCACCAGCAGTGGAGAAGAGTTCCTGTTTCCCCACAGCCTCACCAGCATTTGTTATTGGACGATTTCTTAATGCTAGTCATTGTTACTGGGGTAAGATGAAATCTAATGTTTTTTTAATTTGCATTTCTCAGATGACTAATGAGGCTAAACATTTACTCGTGTTTTTATTTGCCATTTGTGTTTCTTTATCTGAGAAACGTGTATTCATCTCAGATGCCCATTTTAGGATTGGGTCTTTGAATTTGGAGAGGTTGATGCTTTTTAATTCTTTATATGTTCTACATAGAAGACCTTTGTCTGAGGGACAGCCAGCTAAATTTTTTTCCCAATTTGTGGGTTTTCTTTTTGTTCTGTTGGTGATTTCTTTAGATGTGCAAAAACTTTTCAGTATGATGAGGTCCCAGTTGTTGATTCTTTGGAGTATTTCCCTTGTAGTTTGGTTTTTGTTTATGAACTCTCTGCCTACCTCTATGTAGGCAGATTGTTACTTACTTTCTATTCCAATAGATTTAGTGTTTCTGTTTTAATATTGAGATCTGTTTTAATATTGTGATCCATTGTGTCTTGAGTTTAGTGCATGGCGATAGACTTGGGTCTATTTTGTCTTTGGCAAGTAGCAAGCCAATTTTTCCAGCACCATTTATTAAAGAGGCTATCTTTCTTCCAGTGAGCTTGTTTGTCCCCTTTGTCAATGATTAGGTGGCTGAGTGTGTTTGTGGTTGTGGCTTCATCTTCCAGTCTGTTCCATTGATCCTCAGGTCTGTTTTTGAGCTCATACCATGTTAATTTTATTACAGTAGCTTTGTACTATAGTTTCACATCAGGGATTGTGATTCCACCTGACTTGTTTTTGTTGCCCAGGATTGCTTTTGCTATTCTGGGTCTCTTCTGGTTCCAGATGAATTTTAGGAATGTTTTCTCTAGATCCACGAGGTATGTTAATGGTATTTTAATGGGAATTGCATTGAATCTGCACAACAATTTTGGTAGTATGGCCATTTTCACAATGTTGGTTCTTCCTATCCATGAGCAAGGAATATTTTTTCATTTACTGAAGTCCTCTTCGATCTCTCTTTTCAGAGTACTGTAGTTTTCATTGAGCAGTTACTTCTCTTGTTAGATTGATTCCTAGATATTTCAATTTCTTGGATGCTATTGTGAAAGGTATGGTTTCCTTAATTTCCCTCTCAGCCTGTTCATTGTTTGTGTACAGGAATTCTATTGTTTTTTGAGTGCTGACTTTGTATCCAGCTACATTACTGAATTTGTTGATCAATTCATGGAGTCTTCTGGTGGAGATTTTCAGGTCTCCCATGTAAAGTATCATGTCATCTGCAAATAGTGATAATTTCACTTCTTCCTTTCCTATCTTTATTCCTTTTTTCTCTCTCTCTTGTCCAATTGCTCTGGTTAATGCTTCCAGAACTATGTTGAATAGGAGTGGTGACAGTGGACATTCTTGTCTTGTTCCTGACTTTAAAGTGAAAGCTTTTTATCTCCACTTGGTATGATGCTGGCTGTTGGTTTGTCATAGATTGCATTGATCCTATTGAGGTAAAGAACATCTATTCCTATTTTCTGTACAGTTTTAGTCATGAACACGTGTTGGACTTTGTAATACTCAATTTTATTATTTTTGAAATCATGGAGCTAGGACTAGCTAACCTGTAATATTCATAAGGTGTAGGAATTCTCAACTTTTAAAATCAATGATAAACCTTCAACTAATTTTTTATCAAATGCTAATGAGAATTTCATTTTTAAAAAGTTATTCACATGTTTAAAATATTAAATAATATATCTTATGTATAATTGTATACAGAGACATCTATTCATTTATTTACCCACTCATCATAGAAAACTTAGTGAGCCACTAATTTTGTAACATGTCCAAAGTAGAGTTTTAATTCAATATATAGTGTGAATATTCATACATTTAAATATTTTCCATTTATAAATAGCTAGTAAGTACAAATGACTTCTTTACCTGCCACCACTTATAAAACTTTCAGTTTTAAAAAAGGTTTAACCAACCATTTATTTTTAATAGAAAGGTGCATTTTGAAACAGTTAATTTATTGATTTCCCCCTTCTTAACATCTGAAATATATGCCTATGATAATTTTATGAGTAAAGATTATGTTAAAAACATCAAATCCACGATAAATCTGATCATTATATATATCTCAAATGTAAACTTAAAGAAATCAAGTCCTGGATGACTTTATATGTACATATAATTGTAATTAAGTTAAATGTTACGTACCTTAAAATGATGTTTTGCTTTAGTCTTTACACTATGAACTGAAGTAGTTTTAGAGATGAGAGGCTAAAAAAATTGTAAAACTAACACTTTGTTTGAAACGTCTGCTTTGTTTCTTTCCTTTGTTCACCAATGGAGTTTAATCAATTCTTGCCAAAGCCTTCTGCGAAGAGCTCGCAGTTCACATATTCATCATCTCAGAGTATGAGGTGAACGTATTATGGCTCTGATTTAACAGGAAAGAACATCTGCCCCTCTTTATATGCGGATGTCAGAGCTGCACACTGCAGCTCCAACAACTCGTTCCTGTCCCTCGCCTTCAAAGCAGGAAATTCAAGTTATCTTTTAAATTCCGCCTGGCATAGCCACTCAGACTGCAAGCAGATTTTTCTTACCTAGACAGCCTGTGGAGGAAATGAAGTTCTACTATCACAATTTTAAAATTTGAACAATGTACCTAACTTTAGAAAACACCTTCTGCAAAAACTATTCAAAAATGTGAATCATACTACTCATCTTCAAAATGATACATTCTAACCTTTATATTGATGTGGAAGTTGCAAGTTACATATTATGCTGAACAGCCTGAAAGAGCACTGCAGTAAAATTATGAATGAAGCCTCTGTTCATACAGATAGAAAATATTCTTTCACAATGCATATACAACATGTTTTTCTGTAAAAGTTTATGTTCTACTCAGTGTTTTAAATTTATCTGAATTTTTACCATCTAAAAGAAATTTTATGATTAATTTTTAGGAATATAGTTCCAACTTCTTTCTACAGATTATCATAAAAATAAAAATCAGATAATTTAGTGACATAGCTAATCATTAACATTTTCTCAAATGCATCTTTTATTTTGCATATATATACAGTGATACACATCCTTCTATAAAAGGATCAACAATCAGGAGAAAATATTGTATCTGTTAGATATCAACAATGAAATCAATATTTATTGGACATGCATAATGCTATAGGTTTTTTTGGTTTGTTTTGTTTATGAGATAGGGTCTTCCTATGTGATTCATGCTGGCCTGAACTCACTATGTAACTCAGGCTGGCCTCAAACTCTCAGCGATCCTCCGGTATCAACTTCCCAAGTGCCCTAGTTAGAGGCACATCACCACCACACCTGTCAATGCTAATGTTTTGCTATCCACTAAATAAAAAAAATTTAGAGGCATTATTTACAACAGATTTGGGGCCTGTATTTTGAAAATCAAAAATGGCAATGTGTAATTGCTTTAGTAGTGGAGAAAAAGACATTGAATTTTGCTGGAATACAAGTATGAATGATGAAAATTACAAATGATGCTTTTTAGTGCTTTATATTGAAATCAAAAAGGGCAAATACACTTAGAGAATATAAATAACTTGTCCAAGACCCTATTATTGATGATTAGCAAAGCTAGGATTTTTTAAATCATGGCTGACACAGAAAAACAAATACAATTAATCATTTTTCTCTTCTGCCTTATAGTGTTGCTTGATCGGGACTACGTGAAATTTCCTTTTACAATGTGCGTTTACAAAATCAAGGTACTTTGAGAGCTTTGTAACTACATGAGAAACAGAGTTTAGATATGTTCTCATGCACTCTACTGAACTAATGTGCAATCAAGTACTTCTGCCTATTTACTTAATAAGCACTTACAAAACACTTAATATGGATCAGTACTATTCTAAGAATCTCCTAAGTATAAGCTACTTAATCCATAAAAACCCTGAAGCATGTACTAGACAAGGAGTATAAGGGATTAAAAAAGTATAGAGAGCTATGTCTCTCTGTATAATTATATATACACATATGCATATATATAAGGCCTTTTTTTTTTTTTTTTTTTGGTTAAGGTCAGTTCGACATCTAATAGGAGGCCAAGCCCAGATTTGAACTCAGAAAGCCTAAATGGAGCCAGCAATACAGTGGTGTCTGAGGAAGTTCTCACATTCAGTGGCTGCGTCTATAGCCTGCATCTGTTCTGCAGCTCTGATGAACCTCAAGGCACGTTCTCAGGAAACCAAGACCCACACAAATAGAGGCGTGTCACTGCAGTGGACGTTACCTCGCTGTTTCCATTTGGATGTTTAGCTGCAAGACTTGATCACTTTTGTCTAGTTTTTTGCTGCAGTTAGAACATTCTGCTACTGGCTGCTGTCTTCTCTATGGCTTAGGGCCCGAAATGAGGTTTCTTTGGGCTGAGTCATTCAGAGACTGGTAAACAGGCTTTGTATTTGATAATCCCTCAAATTGAGCAAATATAAGGAGCTGACTAATAAAATAGATAACTGAGTATAATGAACTTTTAAAAATTACTAATGTAAGTTAACTTCCATGTATGAAGAATCTTTTAAAACTCATTTTTCTCTTTAGAATGATCACAAATACCCTACATTTCTCTCTCAGTTCATCTAATGCTTCATCCAGATTGAAATGAAATGGAGCCCTAGTATTTTATTTATCCCTTGGTGAAAAAACTGTGAAGTGTGTGGGATTGTGTGCTTCCCCACCTCTGTAGACTGCGACTGTCCATTAATAACAACAGCACACAGGGCAGCAACAGCACTGAACACCCCCCAACCACTTGTGACATGCTGTGAACTGTCCTAAGGTCTCCGCATGTTCGTGCTTATTTTAATCCTCACGATAACCTTCTCAGGTAAACACTTCCATTCCTGCCCGTTTTCCCAACTAAGGTAAACACTGTGATTGCTAATACTTTCCCATCATTATCAGAAAGTCTCGTAAGCAACCTAGTCCGACATTTCTTCTGGACATTCCGGTTCCACATTCCACGTTCCTCCAGCACCAGGCTGTCCTTCCTCTCCAATAAAGCAGTGTTCACAACCTAGAAATTACAGATTCCTGGAGTTTCCACAGTGTGTACTCATCCAAACTGCCAAGGGTGGGAAGAGGAAGACACGGTATGATCTCCAAGTTGCCATCTTCTCCATCTCCCGCTCCTCCTCACGCTCCTCCTCCTCCTCGTTCAGAGGCATGGTATTGTTAAGTCATTAAATTGCCTAGGTTGGGCTCACACTGTCTTCCTCCTGCCTCAGCCTCACAGGATTACAGCTGAGATTATAGGCATGTGCCAGTATGTCTGGCTGTTCTTCTAACATTGGTTTGTCCGAGTATTCACCCACACACATGTTGAATGTACCCATACACACAACATTTAAAGCACACCATGCATTGGGCAAGAATAGGCAAGTGAAGATGGAGGGCTTGGCCACAGGAAGCCTTTCTCTGGGGCTCATCAGGGCACATAAACAATAGCTGATCTTTTTTATCAGAAAGCAACAGAAGCTGGGCCCACATTATTTCAGAAACAGGTTCTCATGACTTCCCTTAATTTCAAACTCTCAGTTTGGTGCCTATACTGACAAGGTTGATGGGGTTTTTCTGTTTATGTCTCCAAGAGTTGTTTTTTGTAGATATAACTTGAATTTCAAAAATATGCTACTCTTTAAGCATTTTTAGTACAGAGAATGAAAAGCATGTCCAATTTGTGAAATTAATTAAATGTCTTCTTCTCTAGTACTGCTACTCTACCCTTCAAATTTACATGATTTAATTTCACATAAGAGACATAGTCACCACACATAAAAAAGATTCAGAAAGGGAGATAAACAGTTTCCATGACTACCTTAATTCCTTACCTCTTAAAATCTGTGGAGACAATTATCATCTAGTATATAAATGTGCACTTTTAATTAGTTGATAGGTTTTAAATTCTTTGAATAAGCCACAATACAGAGGCAAAAGTGCCATGAACTACTGAGTTTGCCAAAAAAGTTTCACCAGTCAAATATGATACTGAAATTAACTGAGTTAAAGAGAAGCCATAAAATGTGCGGACAGTCAGGTACGACTTCGTCTCTCTTCTCTTTGTCTCGTTGTGCAATGGCCCACACTGCGTTTGCACTTCTGTCTGCCTGCACAAGGCTGGAATCTGTGATTGGATCTGCCCAAAGGCTGCGCACACACCTATGCAGCATTTCATCATATTGCCTGCACTGACCTGATCTGAAATTTAAATTTGTAGTGAGATACCCTCAAATCCTGTCTGCTGCTTGGCACTGTCCAAAGGCAGAGTTATGTGTAACGAAAGATGACATTAACAGGGAGCTGTAAGGAACCCAATGGGATTCAGCGTACTTACCAATGTGTTCTAAGTAGGTAATCCAAGGGTAGAGAACCACATTGTCAACATGCTTAGTATCCATAGGTGCTTTTGGACTCCAAAATCTCCGACCATGAGCACTGCACAGTGTGCCATGCTGCTACTATTACCAGATCAAGGAGATGCCGTTGGTTGATAAACTTTTGAAGGTAGGACCTATATTTTGTTCGTATACCCTGCCACAATTAACAAGTCTCAGAACAAGATGTCAAAGCTAAATTAGGACAAACCGAGGCTATACTAGAAATCTGCATGCTCTTTCGGTAACAAAACCTATACTGTTATTTTTAATGAAAAATATTATTGAATTATAATCTATTTTAAACTTAGTAAAAGCTTACAGAAACAAAGCCACCGATGTGTAATTCAAAGGCTCCTAGACCATGCCTGGTCCGATAACAGCATATGTTATCAATAAAGATTCGATTTGTTTGAAAAGGTGGCAAATGCTATTTATGAGGTTCAGTCATCACAAAAGAGACAAATGTGGCTGGCGCTGAGGGGAAATGATGGGTTTTGATGGCAGACAGAGATGTTAATCCTATATCACCCTTGATGTACAATACAGTAATAACTTTAAGCATGTATTTCTAGAGTAGGCTTGGAATAGCATTAACTTCACAGCTTTAAATATTTAAAAGGGTCTGGTGCTTAGTAGGTCCTCAATAAAGTCAGTTCACCTAGTTGCCATAAGAAATGTGCTAGTGACATCTAGTGGTAAATTCTGCAAACCTCAAGAAAGCCACTTGGATCACAGAACCTACCAAAGCAAAATCACTCATTCACTCCATCAACAGACATTTACTAAACATCTTTTGGGTTTCATCCCTTAAAGCAAATTCTCAGAATCACAAAGATGTAAAGGATACAATCAATATTTTAGCAAATGTAATCCAACAGACACAGGAAAGCCAATTGCTACACAAAACATAGTAATTCTTACACCAGCAGTTAGAAAATGTGCAAATGAAAACTTACTGTACCAAAAGAGATGGCACTTGCACCTTGTCTTAACGCAAGAATAAAATTCCCTGAGGAAGTTATGGGCAAATGTTGAGATGTCTAAAATCTTTGTGACTTATTTGCAAAAGTCTTGGTTGATGTGTTAAAGAGCTTATCCCTTACCTTTGCATAACATAAAGAAAATAACATAATCCCAGTCAGATAACAACAGGGAGGAGATAGAAGAGAGTAGAGACTGAGAATCCATGAAGACAATTTTGTATAATCCCTCCCTCCCTGTATAATCCCTGCTCTTATAATCCCTTCCATAATTAAGAGGAGAACGAATTCAGTGTGAGCTGGGCAGACAGGAGGAAGAGTAAGGGAGAGACACATCTCAAGTACAGACACCTCTGACCCTGAGGATGCGGTGCGTGAGACAGAAAGGAGACAGGAGCTTGCTTCTGTGACTTAGGGAACAAGTAACTGCTAATGTCACTACATGAATTAGCAGAGGGACCTTTCTATAGGGAAGTAAAGAGCAAAGAAAATCAAGGTTGTAAATTCATTGTCTTTGTACATATTTTCAAAACATACAGAAGCTTTAAGTAAAAATGTTAAATAAGTGAATAAACACATAGGCACGGAGAAGCACCTGGATGACAGAGACTTAAGAGTTACAAGTTTTTAGAAAGACAAAAATTTCAACCACCAGAGTGGATGAGATTACCCAGAAAATACAAGAGGTATCAAAAGAGAAATGACTAAGAGACAAGGTCAGGAACATGGGACACATTATTTAATAAGAATGCCCCAAATAAAAACTGGATTTAACCTCAGTTTGTTCCTTGCAGTCCATTAGTAAGTTACGGGCCCAGCTTTGCACCACTAAATGGCTTTGGAAATAGTTCAGCAATAAAACTACCCCAGCAAGACACGAACATAACTTTTAAACACGTTTAATCTGACTTCAAGGTTTGAAAGCAGCGCTATGAAGTGCTTCCCCTATAGTTCCATGAAAGAAGGTGTATTTGAGTTTTCCTTTCATTACTTAAAACTCTGTTTTATATATAAAACACAGGCTTTTGCTAGGTCAAAGGGGGCCGTCTTATTGGCCTGCATATCGATGCACAGCTTTGCTACTTACTCCGTTACATTTGCCCGTCTAGTTTTCTTTGCATCTTTCTGTTTTATTGGCTTTCTCATCTTTTCCCTTTTCTATCTCCCAGTGTATTTCTCACCTCAGAGATTTTTCTGGGAGAAGAGCCCAGTTGGCTGAGTGCTTTATTATCACAGTCTCCCTTACAGGTTTAGGCTATTAGCTCTACAGCGAGAGGGCCATCAACTTAGAACAGAAGAGTCACGCGTGCTACTTTAAAACCTGCACATTTATGACTTCCCAAATATATAATCCCTGAGTTTTAAAATTCAAATTACTCCCTTCTCTTTCACATCTCAGCACATTAGGAAAATTATAAAAATTCTCTATCAATTAACTTTATTTCCTCATAACTCATATTTTATACACTAATGCTCAATCCCTTGGTTTTCATATCCATCCATCACTTTTGTGTCCTTTTAAAAGGAAAAGTTATCAGATTACTTTAAATACCTTTCAACTGTATCATTTCAAATCTCCTGCACTGAAACCAGATGTATTACATAATTCTGAGCAATCAGGTAATCCTCTATGCATCTGAATCAGCCTTATTTACTCTTACATCATTTAATCCTGATCAAAGAAAATGGATAATTTAATCATAAGCTAGCCCCATCGTGCAATAAGCTACACAGTTTAAAATTCATTGAGATCACCAGCTTTGAAATTATAAAATGTGGGGAGTTAAAAATAATTCAACCATATTGCAATTTTGTCCCATAAAATTATCCTTATATTTACTTTTCTCATTATTGCAAATTTTATGACTCAAATTCACCTAAAATATGGTGAAGGATTATTGTATCTTTCTCTTTAAGTGAAATATAATAAGAATAAAAGTAATTAAACACACATATTAAATTTATTTTTATATTTAATTATATATGAATCCACTGTGTACTGATTAAATACATGAAAGCAATTTGAATGAATAAATGAACCATGCAAAAAGGAACTAGCATTGGGCACTCTAAAGCCAAATCCTGTTGATCCCAGAAAGGACCAAGATATATTACTGGATACTTACTATGCAATTGAAACCATGTAAGGTTTTATAGATATGACCTGATAAGACCCCATTCTCTAGCAATTCCTTTTTATTTAAAAAATGATGGATGAATGAAAAGAAGCACAATCTCATGTTACAAACCTGATAACAATAAAAATTTACCTAGTATTGTTTTTGCAACAAAGGATCTCTGCGCATTTTTTCTTGAATGCGCAACATTCAATTGAGGTATGGAAAGCACATGCAGAAAACAGAATCTCTCTTGTCTTTTATAATTCAAGGTAATAGTAAAAGTAGCAAATAATATTACATTTTTTCTCATTGATGTTTTATTGGCATAATTGAGGTCAGTATTTTCCATACACAGTTTTCATTTCCCCTATTGCCAATAACCCTGTGAAGGAAGATACAACTTATCTTAGTCTTAATGCACAGCAGCTGAAGAACAAGCAGACCAGCTGTGTGCTCACCAACACACTGCTACACCAACAGCAGATCTTGTATTAAAGCTCAATGTCATCTGCTGTGTCACAAGTCTAAAGTGCTACCTTGTATATGATTGGTACAATTTCCTTGGCTTAGGACTAGTTTAATTTTTGTGCCACTAATATCTTTACAAAATTTATACAAATTTCTCAACATTAGTTTATGACCATATTGAAACAGTTTGTTCCTTTAGTGTCTAAATTATTTGTCATTTTTTATGGCCTCCAATTTTTTGAGTTCTACATAAAAATGTCTGTAAAGTACTCCATGCTTAAGAAATAAATACTTAAGCTACAATATTCTCAGGTGGTGTCCATTGCTTTTTTAGTTTCTTTCACTTGCCCAATTTTTAAATATGCTTTTACTCTTCAATTCCATGATGAATTCACTTCCAAAAGTTATGAAAGAGCTGATAAGTTACTTACCATAAATTGTCAGAAGAAAAAGTAACGTCATTGATAGGCTACCATTGAAGGATGAAATGAATAAATAAGTTTTTCCCCACTTTGGGGCAAAAGTCACTGACATGTTGTACTTAGAATTCATAGAATCTTAAAACTGAGCAAAATGTTTCAAGAAAGTTGTTAAGTTTCTGAAGTTTCAGACTTCCAGGTTACAAATAAAATATATAGTCCAATTATATTTTACAGAAATAAACATAGAAAAATGTCTATGGCTTGGTGTTACAACTGTCTCATTTACTACACAGATGAGTTAAAATTGTTAGGTTTCACTAATTTATTCACTTTAAATCAATATTTTTATTTTCAAATAAGAATACAACTTCAATACACAGTACATGTTTCTCCACAGCCTTAAAACATTGTCCCCAAAACCCTGTATGTGACTATCACTAATGCTCGACAAAGTTAGGTCAGTGTGTACTGTGAGTTTTCCCTATGCAAAATACTGTTTTTTCTCCTTTTCAGAAAAAAAAAAAAAAAAACAAAAAAAACGAAGCAAGGGCCACATGTGTTCAGGATTCATATATTGGCAATAATTTCATTTTAGAAGAACTATCAACCAGACCTCACTCATACCTGGATAGAAAAAAAAATTTTAAGTTACTGTAATCTAAGTCTTTGTCTTTCTCTTTAAAGTATGTTTTTAATCAATAAGTGGTAGGACTCCACACCACCCAAGTAGTAATAAAGTTGGAGCAGAGGGACATCCAAGGGCGAAGGGAGCCAAAATGGGTGCTACTTCCTTAGGAAGATGGGAGATCCAAGAAAAAATCGAGAGGAAAGCTGCACAGAATGCTGGCTTCAGATTAATTGTGTATTTCCTTAGCTCACCTTCCACTGTTAAAAATGAATGTCCTAAACTTGCTGAGATCACTTTAAAATCTCTGCTTTTATTCCCTCCAACATGCCTGTGTGAGACACGGTTCTCCACTTCAAGTGTTATTGAACCAAAGCACAGAAATAGTGTGAATATACATTATCCTCTGAGAGTCGCATTGTCATCAACCCAACCTAGACTGGACTAACTAGCAAGCAAGAAGCTAGCTTGCTTATACATTAAAAACTTCATTGGTATGGGAAGTGCTAATGCAGTGCATGCACGTACGCCTTGGGTGTGAGGAATTTCACTTTAAACTGTTTACTTACTGTTTGGAAATATGAAAAGTTATATGTACAATAGCAACTCTCTATAAATTGCCTATTTGTACACATGCAGGAATTTATACAATTTTTATAATGTTCCTGTTATGTTTATTGAAATCTACTTTTTAATTTGCTGACTAATATTAAAAACTTCATGTGTTTTTTATGTCTTCTTTGCTGTTATATATATGAGGTTGAGATTGTAGGGCAGCTTCCAGGTTGAAAGGGCAGGTGAGGTCAATGAAGAAGAGTGAATCCAGCGGGTAGGATTGGGATTCAGATGCAGTGCAGGGGGTCAGTACAATGTTAAGTTTGTTCAGCTGCTCCATCGTGGTTAAGTTGGAAGTCGGGGTTTGCTTTGATTTTTAGATACCTGGCTACACAATGTGTAAACAGTAAGGTGTAATTGTATTGAAGCTCTGGGCTCATATTTGTACATCCTGATTTCCTAAGGGTGGGAGACTGTGCCATGCTAACAAGCTTATATCAGAAGCTCTTTAGACTTAGCTATCCCAGATTGCTGCAGAAACACTTAGGACACCGGTATTATGAGCATCTCAAGATGTAACAACCTCTCTTATTGTTTGGAGATGATTCAGAAGAACATCACATATATCTGCTCTGTGTCGGTGCAGTTGGTTACGGTGACTGAGAACAGCACAAGATAGCATCTTTAGGGTAAATGATGCCAAGATCCTTGAAGAAAACATTTTTCCTAGTTGTGGGCAATTTACACTAAGTTCTTACTTTCATAGAAATCTAACATTCATATTGAAGAAAGGAAAGATACAAAATGTCACTAAAGATTTATCCTTTTGAATTGAAAGTGAAGGAAACCTTGGTTGGATCAGGTTTCTTTGTGTTTTGATAAAAGCTTACAATTTTTCTAAACATTAAAAACTTATAATGGTAACTGGATTTAGAGAGTGGTTTAATTCTTCCAACCCAAAATTTATTATGTGTCCTATTTTCTATGTGACCATTTATAGTGTGTTTGTCAAATAAAATATTATTTCCAAGTTAAAAAAAAGAATAATAGTCTCTAATCCTAGCATGTTTAATCTAATAGGACCATATAATATTTTGATAGCCTAATGTTTTTTAGGAGCTAATGAACCATAAATACATTCTCTAAGATGGATGTAATTATTATATATTGTAAACATATACTAATAAATATAATAGTGAATCATAAGCACATTTTTCTGTTATTAGGTGATTTTATTTATAAACTTGAACTATGTATGTGTAATGCTGTGCTGATCACTAGTAAGAGCTTGAGAGGGTCCTACGATAAAGAATCACGCCTTGTGCGGAGTGAAGACCAGAGTCTGGAAAGCTGCCTCGCAGTCATCTGAGGACACGGTGGGCGGAGGAAATGGACATAACATCAAATAACTGGCTTCCCAAGAGGAATGACCAAGGGGTGCCAGGAGACTAGGGATCTATTTCCAGGCTGAAAGAAGGAGCGCAGCAAAGTTCTCCAGAGAAAGGAAATAGTGCATGTCCATTGCAGGTCTTCAGGAATTGAGACTATTACTCACAAGCCAGTGATTAAAACTGAGATCATTTACATGGGGACTATTTATTGTTCATTAAAATATAACTACAAATGAAAAATTCCATTTCTAAACTATGTGGAAGTATCAAAAAACTGAACATGTTTTTCTGTATAGCTCTGAGGTAGCAATTAGCTTCTGTTTGTAATGAAAAAGGGAATCAGAAGAGCTCTTATTTTGGTATGAATAAGTACTTCTGTGATAAAAGAAGGCTAAGTCAGGGTAACCACCTGGGTTATTACTTGCCTTTTCCACCAACCGACATAGTTAAAAGGTGATCACCAGTCACACACACAAATAAAAACAAGAATGAAAGAAATCTCTAATGATATGCTTACAGTAAAATATAAGGGCTTAAAATGGACATAATTTTTTGTAACTTTTCAAATGAAAATGACTCGAGTTTAACTGATTCTAAAAATAATTTATTTTAATCAGAAATCTAAATTTATATTGATAGAAAACCAGAGTCCTACCTGCAATCTTTCCTGGTTTTTAGTTCTTGTAACATACACTCTAAAATTATAAATCCTTACTTATAGGCAGATTAAATATAGACTCCCAAAAACGGAAAAAAATATGTTCACTCCGGAGCCCTGAAGTCACATCTCCATTAATTTTTCCTCATTGTGCAACCCTGTAACATCATAAACTCTGCCTGGTCTCTCTCCGTTCCCTAGTTTGCAACATCCTACTTTCAATAACCAGGTGTGTATTAACACAGTGTAAGTATCCTGCTCTCATTTCTCTACTTAGAAGCCAAAAACCATTGTCAGTGATGAGAATTCAAATTATTGTTTAATTCTATTGTAAATGTTCTTTTACATGGCTCCTGTGTGTCTGTGTATGTGAGTAGTAGTTTTACCACATTTAAGGCTTCTTTCATCTTTCCACACAGATGATTTCATGTCATTTCAAACTGGGTCCCTCCTCTTTGTTTCTCTTTCTGTCTCCATCTTTCTCCTGCTTCATTTGGGAAACACCATTTTGTCACCATGTAAATATTCTAACTAATCAGTTGAACACTGCCAAAAAAAGAAGAAAAAAATTAAAATACATGCATTTACTTTGATGTTCGCTTTCCCACTTGAGATACTATTAATTGTTCTTTTTCTTAACCTAAGTAGATATGAAAAGCCTAGTTTTGCTGCTCAAAATGTTTCTTTGGTTCATTTCTTGGAATGTCAATAGTCAACAATGGAAGAGATTTTCTAAATACAAATTGAAGATCACTAGTAAATATGGAAGACGTAAAAAACTTGTCCATAAAGCCCTACACATTTTAAGCATTGCCCTCTGTAAACCACGATGTGTATGAAAAAAGTAAATATATTTTCCTCTTATCTGTAATATGAAATATGATGTTAAGGCTTTTAAAGGTAAAGGATAGAATCCAGGTAGATTTGATGCCCTACTTGGAATTTGTCTTCTTAGAACTGGTTTAGAATGTTAAACCCTTTAGAGACAGGCTTCAGTAAGATTGATTCTCTCATTGTAGATGAGACTGTGACGATACTAAAATCTCTGAATAGCATGACCCTGCAACTACCTCTGATACAAGCAAAACTGAAGGGAAGAGCAGATGAAGCAAAAGACAACAGCAGCAATGCTGGCCTTTACGGAGACTTCCTACACGCTAGAGTCACCCCAAAAGCTTTATACATGTTAAATCATTTTAAACCTTTTCAAACAGGAATAACCACTGTGGTCTTATAAAATATGATTCTTTCAATTAAATGTTGATTCATAAACATAAAGACTATGATCTGTATTTCTTATTGAAAGAAAACATGCAGAAGAAAGCTAATTTTATAGAAAATTATTCAGATAACTGGCAATCATTTTTCATGGAATATTTTTACGTAATGTACAAAACTAGGAAAGAAATATAGTGCTCCTCAGTAATTTCAAAATCATTTAAATATCAGGCCTTCAGAGAACAATAGCACTCCAATACTTTTTGCTAACTCTGAGTTCCAAGAAAAGTACAGTTTCTTTAATTTTAGTTCTATTTTCAGAAGTCACATATTTCTGCTCTTTTATTCCTTAAAAAACAATTCTCTTTCACAGTCTTTTGAAGAGAGAAAAACTGACTTTCCTTAAGCAATAAGCATTTTAATATCATCTGCTTGGTTATTCTAATTAAGTTACAGATGGAAAGATAAATCAATGGCAATTCTGTTCCACTTAACATCATGTTTGTATTAATATTTCAAGCGCGAAATTCTTTCGAAATTTAGCATATGACGTACTCCAGTCTCTGTGTTTTCTCCCTCTTGGTGATCAGATTTTTCAGTGATTTTTGCATGTAAGTAGAAATATATAATCCATCAAGGGATAAGCAATAAAAAGCTATCCAAATCTATTAGAAAAAACATGAAGTCTACTATTATAATAAAATAATTAACTTCCTTAGGGTATTATATATTTTGCTAATATGCAACATGCATGTAAAATCATACATATTTAAAGTGATTTATATATATATATATATATATATATATATATATATATATGGTCAAAAAGTAGCATTTAGTCAAATTTGATTTCCAATCTTAACTTTCTCAAATGCCTCTGATAAATTATGCCTTGATTTCTCAGAGCTTTATTTCACTGATTTCCCGTTCGTGATTTTCAGGAACAAAATAAAGATTATAAAACTACTCCAACAGAGAAAGTTAGTGAAGCATTCTAAATTATAAACAGATAACTGGCAGTAAGATGTGTTCATGATTTCCTTGAAAATGCTCATTAGTAAATCAGCTATTTTAATAATTTCCAATATCCATTTTTTTCTAACAATGTATCTATCAGTCTCTTGGGATTTGCATTGCCTCAAGTAAAACCGCAGTTTTTTTTTTTTATATAAAGTCATGAACAAATATTATCAACTGAACAATTTAGAAAACACAATTGGAAATTTTTCCATGAAAGAGATGAATATATCCTGAAACATTTTGATAATTTTTCTAAATAATGCTTCTAGATATTACCAGAAGTATTAGTTGTTTCCAATATTGAAGAAGTATATTTATAACCTGTTTCATTACTGTAAAATTACCTGTTGAAGACTCTTCTAGTCTACAAATATTAATTTTGTCTTTAGAATTCCAGGAGAAGAATAGTGCCATGACCTTGGTTTCCTTTGTTGATCATGTTGGGAAATCTTAGCTCTGCAAATCACATGAAAGTGATTCTAGGTCATGACAGACTTGTGCCTTATTTGGATTGTCTCTGTGGTTTTGGAATCTCTGTAAATCCCAACAGCACAGCCACAATCCAAAATCATCAATAGCCATTGTCTCTTCACATCAATGTTGCAAATGAACCAGAATTTCTAATCTTGACATAAGTATTGAATCATAATAAGTAGTTTTCTTCATCCCCGGTATACAGTCACATACACTGTGTCTGGAAACTTTGATATAAAATATTCAGAATACTGATGCCCAGCCATTTTTCAGGTCAAGTGGAAATACAGACAATAATCATTCAAAATGTGTACTCATGCACACGTACAAAAGAGATGCCTGATAGGTTAATAAAGACTGTATTTTAGAAAGTTAATACTGTTGAAAATAACAGTGGTATATGCTCTTTTAAGAAAACTGATAGTACCTTATTTTCATCCACATCATACAATGAAAACACTGCAGGGGAGAATAAATTCCTTGAGAAAAGAAATGTAATGATTTATTGATGTTTTACCGCTGTGAAATTTCACTGAGGTTTTACTATGAATTGCAAGATATTCCTCTAGGCAAGAATTGTGTCTTATTTCCCACTTTATACAGAATACCCCTGGTGTTTCTTCAAAAGATGACTATTCTTATCTATTTTGATCTGCTCCCTCCATTTATATAGGCAGTATGCATGCATGAATATGCAAAAATACTAATATAACTGGACTTTGACACAACTAATATCTATTTTCAAGTATCTCACAGTAATACAAGCAACTTAGGTGCTGCTCATCTCTAGTTCTTGCAGAAAAAATAATTTATGCTCTAATCACTTTTTAATTTGTTTTATACATTCAAATCTGGCCTTTCTGCCTAGCAATTAGCTTTTTAATGGTATTTACCACTTAGCTAAATCGCGTATTTCCGCCTGCTTCAATTTTCCATGCATGCTGTTGTCATTACCTCAGTAAGTAAATAGAACGTTTTGAACGACACTTCTTAAACCTTCATGTAAATATTTGGTAATAGGCCTTTAGTATTACATCTATCATCACCTACTGGGAATATCTGTCATTTGAACTAAGGCAAAGTAATTCATCTTAAGAATTAATCCTTGTCATTAAATCAGTATCAATCATGATAGCATTACAATGAGAATTTTAAGGAAACTGTTTGGTGTAAGCATTTTTTAAACCCACACATTGAAGTTTATCATATTTAGAATTACACTGTACATCGTTATATTGCACACATATAAAACTACAGTAATCAGCAGGTGGTACATGTCCTATTACCTAAGCAAGAGAGATCTCAAGGCACTTACCATAGTAATTGCACTATAATCTAATGAGACTTGACAAAAATGGTTTCATGGAACAGTTAATCTAATTATCATATATTTCCAAAAGTTTCTTAGCACAAACTGTATTAGGTTTCACTGGCCTGCAGAAAGCTAGAATGGTTAGATTGAATGAAAGCACATCTGAACAACCCGGCATGGCCTCAAGAGGAAAGAAAGTAGTTGTTTCAAGTTTTCATAGTCTACATTTGCCTTCTGTCCATGAACTGAAGGTATTGAGTAGAGAAGACATTATTTGATCATTTGATGTAATGATCTTTTTATGATTGTAAAGAGAAAAAAACAACCACACCCAAGATATAAACAAAACCAATACAAAAACAATAAAAACGATACAGAATTTCAAAACAAGGTGATAGGGAATTAACAATGGTTGTCATATTACATATTATCATCAACATAGTTGCTCAAATTACCAAATGTAAGAATGCAAGATTGATAAAATAATTAAAGAGAATAGAAATAATCAAAAAAAAGTTAGAAACAGTAACAGTTTCACTAATCAAGGTAGTCGGGATTCAAGAGCATGATTTGATGGTCTTACTGCTCCACAGTGTTCACAAACCTCAGCAAGGAAGCCCAAAGGAATTTGTTCTCTAAGAAAATGCATATAGTATGTGGTAAATTATTGAAAATCTGACTTCTATATAAACCAGTAAATTATTTTGAGAAAAAATCTATTTAAAGCACACTGTAGATATGTCCTTTGCCCATAATGATATCTATAATTAAAATACAAAAGAGGACCTGATAAAATAAACAGTAAAATATGTGTTTTGAATAAAAGTCAGGAATTCTTCTTTTAAAAATAACATGAAAAACTGAAAACTCTTAAAAAATGATGAACTTCGCTCATGTTCAGCAATGGTCAAGTATGGGCATTTGGGTTTACATTTTCCTGCTTTTGATGCCCAGTTGCTATTGGGCTCAGAAACGATGACAGAAGCTGAGAATCTGCACACTCTGTGGCCCCAAAGGCATTGGAACCGCCCTGATAAACTGTGTTAGGATTGCTCGATGTGAGCTTTCACTTCAGAGCTGAGGATTTTGGTCTTTCTCTAAGTGTGCCCATTTCTGTCCTGTCTGAGAGAAAGCAGTTACAGTCACAAAACTAAGAGTCTGATGACTTCATATTTTCCTCTCATTCAAACTAATGACCACATCCTTATTATCTTGCTCTGCGACAGCATGAAAAATGCCTAAAGATTTACCTGTATTTCACCCTGGCCAAATCTCCTGTAGATGTGACCCAACTATGAGGCATCTCTCAATAGACACAGACTCTTCTGAATGGAAAATAGTAGGGAAAAGGGAGAGGTCATGAATGACAAGATGAGCAGGAAAGAAAATGCCAAATACTAAAAACAACGCAAAGGGAAACTTAACAGCAAGGAAAGAGGCCAAAACCCTCGCTCACTTAATACATGATGAATTCACTGGCACAGGAAGAGAAGCCATAAGAGGACAAGAATCAGATATATCTTCTCATTTTGTGAGATAAAAAGCTCTCCATTCTGACTAAAATATGTTATATATCACCCAAATAAAGTTCCCTTTAGGCAAAGACTATTTTGCATTACTGAACTACATATTCTGCCCTTCACTCACCTCTGCTCACCTGGATTACAGAGAAAATGGCAGCAATGACATGTTTAGCATAGAAACAATTTAAATTGAAGTTACATTTTCTCTTTGGTAGAATTAGGAAATGACACACATAATATACATGGTAAGATATCATATGTGGCATTCTTAAGGATTTCCTCACCAGGGAGATGGGAGGCTGAGGCAGAAGGATCCAAAGTAGAGAAGTAACCTAGAAAATTCAGTACTTTCATGAGACTCTCTCAAATTAAACTAAAAGTGCTGGTAATGTGAAATCATAGTGCAGGGCAAAGGTCCTGGGTTCAGTGTCTAGTATCATTTTATATAATTATATCTATAATTACCACATACATAGACAGTTTCCTCTCTTTATCATGCTGAGATACTAAGCAATGCTTTAGGAAGCTTTCAAGTCTCCAGAATAAACAGGGCAGCTTTACACTGGCAACATGTGCCAGCCATGCTACATAGTCCAAAGGCCTTTGGCAGGTGAATGGAAAATCCCACATATCATAAAATATTTGCATTGTTGGAAGTTTGCTAATTTATCAGCAAATAATTTTAAATCCTCACCGTGTAATGTTTGCTTAGAAAGGCCTATCTGTCCATTTGGAGGGCCCTGCTACTCTAGGAATCTGTTTTAACAGCAACAGTGCTTCCCTGCCAGGGAAATAATAACGCCCTCAGCTTCAGAGCAGGTGCACAACAATACATTTGTACAAACACACACACACCAGAATGCATACGTGTGCACCGGATTTCTCGCACACGCGTCCCTACCATTCCCAGCCGTGTCTGCCACCAGCACCACAGCCCTGGCTGTGACCTGGTCCTGGCTTCTCCCCGCCCCTCTCTGTTTAAATCTTCTTACCTCTCTGCCTCCTTGTGCTGCCTCCAGTCTTTTCAAGCTTAAACCCTGAAAGAAAAACACACATAGGTTATTGCTGACAAGGAAGAAGTCACTTACAATTAGTGCTTCTGCAAGAATGTTAAAGGAATCCACATAAAAACTCTTCTGGATACAGATGAGTACTTCATAATATACACATAGGTAGTGTGTGTGTGTGTGTGTGTGTGTGTGTGTGTGTGTGTGTAGTATGTAAAGTAGGTCTTCAATGGAGAAGCCAATGCATTTCTTGATAAATCTGAAGACCATATGTTAAAGGGAAACAAGATGCCATGTTCGCCTGCCCCTTGGTGAGAGTCAGTTGTAGAGAGTACCCTTTAGACCGGAAGTAGTACCTGCGGTCAGCATTAGGTCTGCAAGTTGCTACCCCTGCTCTCCCACCTACCACCTCTGGGGTTCAAACATTGAGGCTGATAAAAACAGTAGCCCAGACTGCACAGGGATCATCCAGAAACTATTTAGGATTTGGGTTTTTAAATAAATGTTTCAAATATTCGGGATTTATTCCCGAGAAAAGGAGTTTTCCACTCCCCCAAATTATAACTTTTCACAGTAGAAAAAGAGAACCTACTTGAACTCCCTAATGTTCTTAGTAAAGTAATTGCTAAATGGGTCTGTGACCCAGGGTGGGGGACCGCAGAGTGATCTTTCCATCCATCTATCTCGCTGAATTAGTATTATAGAGAAGAATGGTTTATTTCTCTAAACTCAATAGAAATGTCTATCCATTACCTTCCCTGTGGTAGTGTTTGGATCTTAATTGTAGGTACCTTATAAATGCTTTATTCTTTTACTCTGCCTTCCTCTCGATCGGCACTTCTCTGTCCCACCCCCTCTACTTCTCGCCCTTTCACCCTTTTACAGTACGTGTTTAGAAGCCGTTTGCTGTGAGTCAGGCATCATGGAGACATTGGGAATATGAAAGCAACAGCATGAAAGGTAGACAGCAGCCACCTGCGCACAGCTTGTGAGAGGGAAGGAGAGCTGGAGACGAGACGGAGGCACGGAAGAGGGGTGGGGAGGACACAAGCACTATGAGAGGGTGAGTGCTTGGACCTGTTCCCCATAATGAATGTAGACATTATGTCCTGCAACAGGTACTAATAAAAAAGTAAACGAATTACCGAGTAGTTCCTACAATTCAGAAGCTCATTATTATAAATAAATGTGAGGACAGAACTTGAGGAGATGGAAGTCAGTTGTGTCTGATCACAGGAATACAGGGGTGAGCGCTGCCTGGGAGAGGAGACTGCCAGAGGGGCGCGGAGACCATCTCTGTGAGCGGCCTTAGAGGGCAGTGGGCACAGAGAGCCGAGACGGTGAGCACTGGGAACAGTCAGCCCGTCCCAGCTGAGGGCCTGGGTTATGACCATAGCGTCAACATCATCTTCTGTTCGTCAAAATTAGCAGCGCAGTAGCTTCCATGTGTTTGCGATGAAGGTTAATGAGGTAGTAAGAGTGGGGCCCTTCGCAGAGATCCAGGCATAGTTTATGTTAACATGGTAAATACGACCCTGCTTTTGCCTCTCATTTCCTTCACTATCATTATTACAGAGACAATATGTCTATGCATAAGATCAGTTTGAATAAAATATTGGTGGTTTTTGTCTTTTATGTGAAGAATGCAAATCCTGTAGACAATACAAGCAATGAATAATAATACTCATATTGATTAGGCAAGTTTAAAATAGTATTCATATACATTTTCTTATTTGATACTTTTATGTCAGCCGTCTCAAGTAAGTATTACTTTCATGACAGTTTTTGGAGAACACTGCTGTTATTTCTTTAAAAGGCAATCTTTTCTCCTGGTGCTTAGTTTTCCATGCTTTCTATGGTTACAGCTTCAGACTCATTGATTTATTTCTGTATTCTCTAATCTGCTGTTACTTTCATTCCTTAACATTTTTATTTCATAGTTTTATGTTAAATTTTATTTTTCTCATCTTGTTTCATGTTTTTTTCATAAGTTCTTGGCATATAGACATTTATGGCAATATTTTGAGTATCTTTCCTATTAACTACATCTTCTGTCCTTTCTAGATCTGTCCATACTGATTTTTCTCCTGCTTATAAGTCTCATTTTTTTGTTGGTGTCCAGTAATTTTTATTTGTTTACAAATAGTGTGAATTACATTCAGTTCAGTTCTAGATTTTTTTGTATTCTCTTAGAGAAAATTAGAATTGACTCCCTCACACACTTAGTTTATTTGGACTGATTTGGCTAAAGCCTAGTTGGATTTTTTTCTCTTGCATTAGAACATGTTCACAGTACAAAATCATTATATTCATTATGGAGAGTAGGTTCATGAGCATGACACATGTTAATTCCTGTGTGTGTGTGTTATTTATCTGTTTATTTATTTATTTATTTGTCTTTTGTCTTGTTGAGATAGACTTTCACTACGCAGTTGAGGCTAGACTTGAACTCACTTTATAGACCAGGCTGGCCTCAAACTCACAATGATCCTTCTGCCTCAGCATTATAGGCATGTGCCACCAAGCCCAGCCAATGTTAATTCTTTTTCATCTTGTTGCCTTCTCCTTTTCTCCCCCTCTATCCATTTTCTGCTCCCCTCCCCTTTTGCAAAAGTTTGGATTTAAGAATTTTGGAGGGCATGAAGCTGAAATAGTCTTTAGAATTAATAGATCCCTGTTACTAAGCTTGACCTTTTGCACACTCACATTGTACCCCATATATTCAAAATCCACTCCTCTGGCTTATAGAAAACCACAAGATTCCCAGTCTGAGAGAGGTCTAGGGACACATCCTCTTCAGTTCTTGAATAATTACTGTTCTCTAGCAGTTGTTCTTTATCGAAGAACCATGTGATGCATGCTACTATGTACAGCTCTCCAAGCACAAAACCAAAGGCTCGAAGGAGCTCCTCCTCAGAGGTCTAGACTTCCTGCAATTTCTTCCTCTCCAATCAACCACTCTCAAATCCTAGTGGTATTGTTCTAGCCCAACTCAGCACCCTGTCTTCTCAAGTACAAATCTGAAAGTCTGAAATTCCCTTTGGCCTCACCCTGCATAGAATGTTCTCAAAATTTCCACCAGGCAGACACTGGGGTATTATAACTTTCTCCTATTTCTCTCCCTTCTTGCAGAGATTCTCAGTTCTCATGCCTGCTTGTCAGCACCTGGGTATTGTGCCATGCACTCAGTCCCGTTTGCTAATCACTGCAGCCAGGGTCTCACAGACAGTGTTCCTTCACAAATAGAAACAGAAGTTATTTTTTTTCCAAAGAAGGAAATTACCCCTTACAAAATTTAACTTATGCTATGTGACATGTTTAGTAATAACAAAAGTAAAATTCAGACTGTTTTCAGAGGCCAGATTGGGAGTTTATCCTAAGTAGAATTTCTTCACATTCACATCAGTCAAAATGTTTAATGTGTATAATAAAATATTTTTGAAATGAGGAAACAGGTAATTTGGAGATTATTTGAACTTCTGCTTCCTACCTATTTTTTAGTCTTGTATGTTTGTATTCTCTGTGTCTCTGTCTCTGTCTCTCCGTCCCTCTCTCTGTCTCTCTGTCTCTCTGTCTCTCTCTCTCTCTGTATATATATATATATATATATATATATAATCTGTTTCTTTTAAGAGTCTTATTTTATGTCTTGTATTTTGAGTAACTACTTTTACGATTGTGCTACACAATGTATTAAGCATTGATATTCACTTACTATCTGTTATAAAATTTTGTTTCATTTTTTGTAAGATAAAAATGTTTGTTTAATGTTACATCCTTATGGATACACATTTGTTGTGGTTTGAAAGGCAAATTTAAAGCATGTGGATTCCTCGAAGCAATGTAAAGGAAGTCATCTCTAAGTTGCTCTGACCTGGGTTTAGGGATTTAGCAAATTTTTAAAAATACCTTCCTTGTTGTACTTTGTGTTGCCATGGTAGAAATGATATACTATGTAAACTGTAAACATCTTGATTATACTTTTAAGTGCTAGATTATTGAAAGATAAATCAGCTGAAAAATTGAGGCAAGACATCTGATGACAAGAATTTGAGCAAAGAATAGTGATCTGAGAGGATCCTTAATGTGGAAAAACAGCCTTGGGCAACACTGTATTTCAGTGGAAAGTCAAGTGATCTAGTGTATAGTGAGATTCAGTAGGTAACTTCAGGAAGGGTTTGAGAGAGGCTAAACTTTAAAAGATGAAAGGAATTAGTCTAAGTACTAGAGCAAAACTCAGGCTCCAATTTGGAAGAGTAAGTAAAGCTGCTATGGAGGTAATGACTATGCCTCACCATCTCTACTAGGAAACTTGCAGCAGTCTTGACTTTGGCTGAACATTACTGACAGTGATTTGTTCAGTTGGTTTTGAAATATCAGACCACTATGTCACCCATTTAACCAAGAATAACATTTTGGACAAGGGATAATTTCAATAGAAATGTTAATCTCAAGCAATCCAAATTCATTTTTGCCATATATATATATTAATAGTGTATGTAATTTCTACTAAAACATATCTTTAAAATATTTCAGAAAGAAATGAACATGTTTTAATTGCATTCATTGAGGTACTCTGGCTCTCAGAAAGATTTAAAGTGACAATAAGCAGTAAGATTATTCACACATATAATATATGTATATATTTAACCAAATTGACTGACCCTTGAAGCTAATAGAGGTGACAAGGAGAAGGAACTTTAAAAATGGAAAGGGGATGAAGAGATGGGTGGAAGGGTATGTAGAAAGAATCATGATGTGTTATGTTCATGTATCAAAGTAATCACTGTGTGCTGCAAACATACTAACATAAACAAATACAAATAAAAGATTCTCTGAATTCTAATTTATTGAAACCAACTTCTTTATTCAATATTATAGATGGAATATCTGCCCAATATGTTTGGGGAAAATCCTAATTACAAATACTCTGGGGGCTCTGGTTGGGAAGCATATATTTCCCTCACTATATGTATTTTCCCATGAAAGATTATAAACTCTGCATTGATCAAAATTAATTACTTAAGACCAAACCAAAATGTTATAAATTGTAGGTAGGGAAAAAAATCACCCTGAAGCAAAATGTTCTGCAGTGTGCTAAATTAAGATGGCTTGTAAGGCATTAAGAGGGAAAAGCTATTAGCTGAAAAATAGGATTTCCTACCAAAATCTCTCCTGTGTTCAGCCTTCTGCATGAATAAACACAGTAACTGATGGGATATGAGGTCATTTCTGCCTAAAAGTAGGCATGGAGGGAAAGATCTTCTCCTTTGTAATGAGTACAACCTCTTCCTAAATTATTTTCTTGTGCAAAGTTCCCCTGCTTCCCTATTTAAAAAAAAAGATACATTCTCCAGTGTCTTTAGATTAGATGATTTATTTTTCTAATATAGAAAAATACAAAGTAGAGATGGAATAGAGATTTTATATCTACTGCTGCAGAGATTTCTTTTTGATAATTTTTCTTAAAATATAGAAATGTAACTATAAAATCACAATTAATTATGAAAGCTATTCAAATACCTTTGTGACTTTTGAACATTTTGCTTGAGCTGTAGAGGCCCAGCAAAGAATTAAAGCTACTTTAAGTAACTTGTAGTTCAATCCCTGTGCTTGACAGAAAATGTGTGTTGAGATGGATATCTTGTTTGAATTAGATAAATATGTGTTTTAAAAATGAATGACTAACTCATTATACTACTCACTATAATTCTAAAATTATATTAAAGTTCAAGGAATCTACCTAAATTTTATCATTTTTCTTATTGAAGAAGTAAATGCAGATTAATAAATTCTTGGTTTTGGATTCATTTAGGATACAGAGGTAACTGAAAAAAACTGAGGCAAATAAAATGGATTCCAGGGTCCCCAATTTCTGGGAAAAGAAATGTGAAATTCAATTGAAATATTTCCTGGGGCAGAGAAAGATTAAAAGAAAATTAATATTACCGTATGCCCCCAAATAGTATTTCTTACAGGCTGTGCTCATCACTGCTCTAGGCTAAATAAAATATTAAACTTGTATAGTATTTCCATGCCCCCAGTTTTCTAGTCATTCTCACATTGGGATGGTGCCTATGTTAGAATTGTTCTGCTCCAGGGACTTTGGTCCTCATATTTTAAGGGAGTTGATACAATGAAGTTTGTCCTGAAACTTGATTATTTCTAGTGGTTCTGAGGTTCACAGCTGAGTGGTCATTTCTGGTGGAAGTGGCTTTTTGAGTTTCAGATAAGTGAGAAATCAACAACACAGACTTTGTACTGACACATTATGCGGTATTACTTCCACCAACCTCCAACTGATAACCTGATTCTCAAACAGAAAGCTAAAGACAGTTTCAGAAGACCAGGAACCCTAAACATGATTGAAAGGCACATTGCTTTAGTGTTCAGCCATAGGTTGATAAAAAAATCTAAACATGGCATTAGCATCTAATGTGTGGCACATGCCTTTATGAAAAGTCATTACTGTACTATTTCAAAAGCACTTCCTGTGTGACACTGAACATATTGAACTATTTTGTCTAGTAAACTGTCTTTTACATCCTTACTATGGAATATAGATGAGATGACTAAATCTATCATCTGTACATCATCTCTGAACCCATAGCTCTCTATGTCCCATGACCCTCATCCTATCAAGTCTCTCTGGATAGTACTTAGCTTGCCAGGTACTTTTCTACCACAGCGCCTGGAACAGATGTTCATCCTGACTGGAACCCTCCTCCCCTAGAGACCTGCACTGCCAATACCACAGGTTCTCCATTCTTTCCTTGTATCACATATTCTTAGTGAAGCCCACTTTGACCACACCATTTGATAATGTGCTACCTGCCTATTCTGCTTCTAAACTAACTTAACATCTTTCCACATACTGTATCAATTACTAATGCATGTTATCTGGCTGCACATCATGACAGAAGCTCCACAAAGATGGGAGTTTTATTGCTTTGAAAGTGCTAAGTAAGTCATTCAATTTTTGTTGAAGGAAGGAAATACTTTTAACATTATCTATCACTCTAAAGGATTCTATCAAATTTGTACCATATTTATATCTGTAATATAGATGCTGTTGACTTTATCAGATTAAATAAACTCATTTATTCTAATCAAAGATAAATCAATGATAATCAAAGTTTTGATTTATGTTTTCTAAGAGACTGACCAATTTTTATCACACTACAGCTGCATAGAAAGTGTGTCATTATGCCTAAGAATAGTGGATAATAAAAACCACATGAAAGGAGAATTACTTACAGCACAATCCTTGATTAGAAAGTCTTCCTTTCTATCAAGAGGGCAGAATTGTGTCAGAGTTGAAACTAAATATCATATGAAAAATTTAGAAATATAAACTAAATTCAGCTAAAATAAACAGCACTGGCTATAGGAATATATCACAGTACTTAGAGACTTATTTGATTTTAAGTCATTATTTAAATAAATCGAACATGTCTGGTTCAGAAAGACTGAGTCTATATTATAAATTGAGAAAGAGTTTGTAAAACAAAAATTACATGATTTTATACAATAATTTCTCACTGACATTCTATAGGTTTCTGACACTGATACTATCAGATTTTTTTCGCTAAGGGCTCTCCTGGTAAAAATTTAAGAAAGACTGAAATACACCGCTCTTTATTTTCCTCTCATCTGCAGGATGGACTGGTCCAAATCTCTGTTCACGTACTTCCCAAGCACATCTTGCCACCTAGCAGTCTGCATTGCAACATATTTTCTTTTACAAAAGTCAGTTATTTGCATATGTCTTATCTACACTTCTGCAAAGTCCTCTTTATGTAGAGGTCCATGTGAACTGCGCTGTCAGGACTCCTTCGGCCGTCTTCACGCCACCCGAATGCATGCCTCCATGGACTGCTCAGGACACCGGTGCTGCTGAGCCTGCAGGTTCCATGACAAAACAGTACCCATCTTCCACCTCTTTGTTGCATTCCTCCCTGAAGCAACAGGGAATGTGTACATGCTTCGTGCATTTGAAAATAGAAGCTAACTCTTTGGAAATTGATCAAAAGGGAACAAACCATCATTATGCCATACCAAAACACAGATCGTATTTTACTCAAAGTTTACCACTGTTCTTTTCCTTCCTGGTACTGGGACTGGGACTCAGAGCCTTTGCAGTGTTTCCCACTATTAAACATCATTGCTGCCACTTAAGCATGTGACCTACTTCCACATTTCACAACAATAATGTGGGACACATATCCAAGAGCATACATTGTTTACAAAACTCCCTTCTAGGTCTGAGACATAGCAATGAGTTAATAAGAAAACAATCCATACCCATACCGAGTCTATAATCTGATGATTAGATCATTTTGTGGTTTAATATGTATAGGTGATTGTGTGTACACAGAAATATCATTTTATATTATTTCACTAAAAGTAATGCACTGGACTCTTGCTTTCATTTACCTGACAAACTAATACATTAAGTATTTTTTTTCCTCCTGAATTAGATTAGTGTGGAGAGCACAGAACTCCACTTCTACCAATTCTATAGGTGGCAAGGGGCAATGGGGAACACTTCTAGCTGTTTTTTTAAAATTATGTTAACAAAATTTTTTATGCATACACATTCAGATTCTTGGAGAAAAAGTCTTATAATAAATTATGTCAATTAAGCTAATTAATAATAGTGGATAAACATGTACTTTCATTTGATTTTAAAAATCAACAAAATATGTGGAATGTTTCTCTGGTAATTTGAATACCATGTGTGCATATATCTTAAGCGGAGTAGGCTGTATCTTTATTAACTCCCCAGCTAATGAGGACAATGCATAGTAGAAAGGCATGCTTAGAGCACTGATGCCTGGGTACTATAGTTATATGAGCATTTGTGTGCAAGTTTGGTTTTGTGAAGAAAATGCATACTTTGGCTCTCGAAGTAATTTCAAATCAAAGATATCTGTCATCATTTTGTTCTTCAGGAGACATAAAAAGACTATTTCTTCACTACTGAAAACAAAATGCAACAATGTTTTAGACTGTTTGACATTTTAAGTTCAGTGCCAGTCACTCTGAAGTTGTGTCTTTGTGAAGGGTGATGCTGTGTGCGGAGCTGGTACACGTGTTTCCCTGCGGCTCACGCATTCCAGGTTTGGTGGCCATGGGAAGATGGCGGGAGAAACGGAGTCTCTAAATGGAAGGCACGTTGGAAGGCAATGCAGGCCCTGGGAGCACAGCCCTTAGAAGAGATGAACGTTCATCTCATGGTGTGAATTTGCTTTCATGACAGTGAGCTGTTAGAATACAGTGACCTGGACCCTGGATTCTCTAGTTTCCCACCTTGCTGTGCAATTTCTTCCATCCTGTGCTTGTGTCACTGCAGTGCCACCTATGTGAGGCACCTCACACTGATGGGGCAGCCCAATCCTGGACTTAGCTCATATGAGACAAATAAGCTCCTTTTCCTTATAACTACCCAGATTCAGGTATTTTGTTACAGCAATGAAAAACAGACTAATGATAGCAATGGTGTTTTTTTTTTTTTATTGTTTATCTTTTACTTTCTTTAGGTATATTATTTTTTATAAGAAGGGAGCTTCTAGGAAGACTATCAAACTCCAAACTTCCCCTCAGCTCTCAAATGCCAACATATAATTTGTGTACAAAAAGATTTTTGTAATACCAGGCACAGAAGCTAGTGAAGTTTAAGAGATACTTGTATGTATTGGATTTGGAAATTCAAATGACTGTCATTCTTCAGATGAGAACCATTGGTTCAAAAAATTAAAACAGGGATTGGGGGTACAGGTCAGTGGAACAAGCACCTGCCTGGAAAGCACAGTTTGATTCTTGGTATGCCCCCACAAAAAAAAGAAAAGTTAAAACATACAATTAAAATAATGTTAAAATATACTGTTATAGTTGATACATTGTGTTGGCTTGGGGAGTCTAGAGGTTTGCCTGAGTGACTCAGCAGGAAGCCAAGGTGCTTACTTTGTATACATCCTGAGCCTGTGGAAGAGGAGGGCATGGAGATTATGTGTTACACCCCCCTGGGTGAGGGGTAGCCTATTTTTTGCCATGTAAAGGAGGGAAAGAGGCTGCTTGCCGCCATTCCTCCCTTCTGCTGGTTGCTTTTGCTGTGTTCTGCCACCATGAACGTTTGCCCTCTGCCATGTGCCACTCTGCCTCAGAGCCAGCCAAGTACTGACTGATATCTCCACAAACTGTAAGCTAAATAAATCTTTCCTTCCTTAATTTGGGGCATTGAGTATTTTGTATCAGCAACAAAAGAAAAGTCACCAAGACACATACATAGTAAGACTTTTGAATATAGGTTTTCCACTTCATGTCACATTTCCCAAGAAGGGTTTAAAGTTCGTAAGTGACATTTTCACACAGAACTCATTTTCTCACAAAATTTTCTTCCAATTTTTATTGCAGCTAATGACTAAGGGATAATGCTGAGACCTGTGTACTACCAAAAATGCTGAAATGTTTTCCAGAATTTTGCAAAATTAAGTTTGAAATATTCAGCCTACAACTCTCAAACACTTCCATCCCTTGAGCCTGCCAGGTTCCCTCTGCTTTCTTTTTTGTTCAGCTAGTATTTTGATGCCTATGGTTATCACTAGGCTGATACAAAACCTCAATTTCTGTTAAATTGATCACTTTCATCTATTTATTGTATATTAGCTAATTCATATTGCTAGATCATATAAACTTGGTGATGATACATATCTGTCTTGTAAAACTACACACAAGTAATTCAAGCACCATTAGGTGATGAACAAGTGCTAAAATGGACTGGATGAAAAAGTTTCTACAATTTTTATGACATAGGTATTTACTTTTTAAATGAAGATGGCACTGGTATGGTTTCTATATTCATTGTTCATTCAGAAGAAGAGCGAAATGAAAACATTGGCTCCATTTTCTCACTGATCATGGGGAAGCCACATACCCCTCTGCGATCAGATTTATTTTCCAGCAAAGTTGCAAAACTGTGCTGGTAATTTTGACAAAAATTTTTAGCCTAGAAAGTTCAGGATTTTAAATTCATTTAGAAAGTAAAAATTTTAAAGTTAATTTTAGTATTGGAGGTTTATTATCAAGCCAACAACTGTAGAAGAATGAGACTCATAATTATGGGTTTGGCCTATATCAAATTAATATCGCAGTGCTTTCCTTTTAAAAACTTTCCCTCATTTCTTCCCAGCACTTGCCAAAACATTAAACAAGTGTGAGAGTGTGTTATTTAATCATTGCTCTAGGTGCTTCATGTTGTTGATGGTTATTATCTTGTGAAGTAGCATAAATTTCAGCATTTCCATTTATTTCCTACTTTTAAAAGTAATATGCATGATATATAATTACATTGCCTGAACAACTGTACTGAAGTTTTGTGATTACACAAATAAATCAGATAGGGTCAAAATCCACTGCTAGTGAACTTACTCTATTACATGTGTTTGTTTCTGCCATTATTAATTTCCAGAAACAGCAAAACATAACAGAAAAATAAATTGCCATTCAAAAAATGCACAAAGTCTTAAATATTCATCTGACACATCACTGTTAGTCAATTTTGACAAGTTCATGTTGCATAATGTAATTTAGTGTCTTCTCAAACTCAAAAATCTATGTGAAAATAAAATGACCACTTTCATTACCCCACAGCATCTATTCCAATTTAACCACATTTGCATCATGAATTTCTGGAAATGGGATTCCTCTAGGAAATCAATGAACATTAAGGAGAGAATGTTAAAACTAATTGGGTATATCTTCATTCTCCTAATCTAGTCATAGTGTAACAACTTTTAAAACGTCAGATGATGCTTCATATGCATAATTTGCTATCATTAGGTATTTCCTCTCAGACTATTATTTTATTTACTGTAGGAAAAAGGAGCTAATTAAATAAATCCCATGGCTACATTTGGCAAGGGCCAGACAGCCTGGATGTACCAGTTGGAAAGATAGATTTTTAAATTAATTCTGGCATTAACTTTAATGATACTGTTTTTTGATTTATCCAATTTGAAAATATATCCTTGGAAAAATGAGGCACTGTTCCTCAGAAAATTGCACTCTACACAAGGCTTTAAGGTCTAGTTACTGTTCATAGTAGACAACTGGTTAAAAAAAAAAAAGGTTTTCCTTATTCAGTCTGAAAAATTACTTCATAGTTTTACTGGCAATGTCCATGTAAATATGCAAGAAATTCTGAACCCCTAACAACTCCCTTCTTACCTACTCCTCAGTGCACCCCACCAAAGGCACAGTTCATCGTAAAGAGAAAGACAAACCAAATATCTTAAGTCGTGGCCACATCAGTGTATACTGTATTCTACTAGTAGTCAGTTAACCAATCTACCAACCCTCACCTTTGTTTTTCATTTTACTCATTCAGTAATCTTAGGATACAAGATCAAATGTATGCACTAAGTCAAAACATTAAAGGTATTTTTCATATTGCTTAGATGAAAATACCTTTAAAATATGTCCTTTTACATAATCTGAGGCTTACATAATCTGAGCCCTTAAGAATACCTTAAGAAAACATTCAGCTCATGCCAATTGTCTCATTTGGGAGGGGCTAAGAAATAAAGATTGACTTTCATTGGTTGCGTAGCTGGTTATTAAAGGTCCAAACTGGTATAACACCAGTATTTGTTCTCACCGAAGTGAAAGGGTGGTTACATATTCAGAACTGTTTTGTAAAATGTCCCTTTTTCCTTTTCCTTTTTCGCTATGCTTTCACTGTGAAGCAGGTGACCTGTTTGAAAGAGTTACACTTTTCACTTTGTCTTTTTCAGAGTCACCTTCAATTTCAGGCTTTTTAATTGTCTGACGCCATAGGAATCATCTTGGCTGCAAAGGAGGCCAGGTGAATCCCCAAGGTTTACTGCTCTGTGCTTCATTTCCCTCCTGTCCCTAACTGTGAGACCATTTGGCAACAGTTGACTCAGAGCCTTGAGATAATTAGCTTTCTTCAGGGTGGCATGGATTTTAAGGAGGAAAGTATGCAACATTTGTTTCAAAACCCAAATCTATCATTTGTAGGATGTGACCCATTTTGGTGAGTCTGTAATGCTTTTTAAAACAGTTTACATGAGCAACGTCCTCAATAAAGTGATCTCATTGTGTCTTACTTTTGAATGAGTTCTAGTATTATCCTAAGCACATGTTGTTCCAGTTGAAGAAAGCCAGAAAGAAATTCGATGGAAAAACATAAAATACTACAAATTGGGCGTAAAATGTAGAGAGAATTTTAATTAAACTGGATGAATAATCTTTAATACAGTAATTGCACACTTCACATAATTTCATTTTTATAGATATAAGTACACTTAGTAGTTAGCATTTAGAATAAGTTACTACATATTAAATTTATTGGTGTTTTCTTTCAGTCATTTTAGTTGAGGAAAACATTCCAGTGGGTTCTAAAATGATGACCATAAATTTTTCCATATAGAGTGAGAATTATTTAAAATTTCCATGTGTGTGTATTAGACAATAATCTAAGTTCAAGAAGTTGTAAGATTTTTATTAATCTATGAATAGATTTCCTCAAAGATCTTGTTTAAACATTAGCAGAGCAATCAAGTCATTACTCACTAATGTGTTTTCATTATTCCTTATTCTATACATAACAAAGCAGAAACCAAATCTACTTAAAAATTAACAGGGCTTATTATCCTCTTTTCCAACATTGGAGGAAATAATCGGCAATATCCAGTGAAATTTTTCCGTCTTTGATAAAAACATGTGCACCAATCCTTTTAGTATGGAATTCAAAACCCTTACAATCTTGGCTCAGTTCCCACTTCTAACACCATTTGTAATGAATATTATAATTATTAATGTTAATAGCACATTGTTATAATTATATGCCAATAACATTATATTAATTTATATGATAACATCGATCATTATATTCAATGTACTGCACCAGAATACTCAATGTTTTCCAGTGCCCTCCACACTCACAGCTCTGTGCTTGTTCCTGATAGCAAGAATGTCATCTCACCATCTTCGCCACAGAAACCTTTAACAATGGCAGAGACCACATATTATTTCTGGTACTTTCTTAAATTTTCCAGAAAAAAAAACATTCTGTTTCCCTACATTCTCTTGCTCCTTTGAGGACTGGATAATACGCATGTGTTTTGATTACTATGACTTTTGCTTTATGAAAGCACCATCCCTTTGAAATAAAATCACTAGATTTTATGATAAACTTGCTGTCCTCCCAACTCCCAGAACTGAGACTTCAGGGAAATCATTTAGCCACACTGGGGCCCAATTCTCAGTACATAAAATGTACAGTGAATTTCCTGGTGCTTTTGTAGGGAAGATCAAATATGTTAAATGGTGTGAACTACCACTGAATGTCTTGGTATTTAATTATGATTTCTTTCCTCACTAAATTTTAGTCTTATGAAGTTAGGAAGAACAGTCCCTTTCAAAAAAAAGAATAGAAAGTATATTTCCACTCAGTGAGGCTCTCTCCACACAGGATTACTATTTTGTAGTTCTGTGTCATCATTTTGTAGCAAGCAAGAAGTAAAATAAGTGAGAAAATGAGTCAAGATAAATGGAATCTGCTTAACTATAAGAAAATATACTTTTTTAAAGGCACTATTAAGCCTTTTTAAAAAGGTATTCTTAAGCCACTTGAGAAAATATTTAATGTGGGTATAAGAAAAACATTAATAATTTCTATGCAAGGATCCTTCTCTATTTTTATTGTCAAAATGTGCATTGGACATTAACAATGGTAACAATAAAATTAATAGTACCAATCCCTGTTAAGTGTATGTTGTGAGCGAGGCACTGAGATATTACATATATCACATTCTTTATCTCATGTATAAATTAGGTATCATTATTATTACACCAAACTTACAGATGGAAGTACTGAAACTTTGCATGGTTGTGACATCATATTCTTCTCTTGTTCTCTTGCTTGACACATATTTCATTATATTCTGTTTATTTGAATATAACTATTCATGTCATATCAATTTCTGTCTAGTAATATATTTCTCATAATATGAATGTAAATATTTGATCTCTTAGTATACTTCAATAGAGTAGTAAACTAGGTGCAAAGAAAACACTGGTTACTCATGGGATTTTTCTTTTTATGATTCCCTTGCTATGTCTACATTAATTAGTATGCCATTAAAATGCCACTAAAATGAAGTCAAATAATATTATTGAGTATTTATGATTTGGGAGTCCACATATTTCTGTGTTGTTTTCTTTTTCTTTTCTTTACTGAAAGATGTGACAAAAAGCTGAAGCTACTGCAGATAAAGGTCTTTAAACAATATGTAAAGAGCCAGCGCTTAATTAAAATTTACCCTTGTAGGAACAAACTTGCTAGAAAGAGCTCTATATGAGTTATTTGTGCTTTGCAAGCTGAAGAGATAGTTCTAATAATTTACTTGATTTTCAGATATGGAGTCAGCTCAAAGAAGAGTAAAATGTTTTGATATGGTCAGCTTAGGAGTCAGTTCAAATGAGCAGCTCAGGGACCGTGTACTTCCGGGGGGAGGACTATGCAGCCCCTTTAGAAGTCTAACGAATAGAAATTCTAATTTTGGAAGAGACTGAGACATCTTCATCTGAGATATGTCCTGACCTTGGGCACCCCAATTCTGGAGGTATGAAATGCACAGGCACAATTAACCAGATCAATAAGCCAGCAAGAGGGTCCTGTGGGATTGCTCGGACCCGAGCATCGTGATTGACACTGCAAGACAGCAGAAATCATTAGCATGGATGGGAGGAGAAATTCAAGTTTTCCTCTGCTGGAATGAAGAAATCAAATGAATCCCCTTTGGGCTCTAAATTCTGGAGTAGGCTGAATAACTAATGGGAAGAAAAAATTTAACACAGAGTTTTTGAACTTCTTGCTAACTATACTGAGTTTAGGAAAAAGATGAGACAATTTTTGTAGTCTGACTTTTTAGTGAGGAAATGGCATTTAAGTCTGTTACATTCACAGTAAGATTAGAGAGAGAAAACAGAATTGTACTAATCTCACAAATGATAGCATAAATATTTCCCATAGAGAACTTTTCCCCTGGAAGGATTGGCCGTCTTCAACCCCACTCTACCGTTAAGCAGAACACCATTGTCCACACAAAACTACATCAACTGCTTCACCACTGATCAACTTAGCAATCAAATATTTACCAAATGCCTACTAAATTCAAGGGATTTGTTTAACATTATGCCACACTGTGGAACGTAACAGAGAAAATACTGACCTTAAAGAGCTTATATTTTACTACAACTGAAGAAGGACGTTAAACAATTAACTGCACACATAAATATTTCCATATTATTCCACTTATAAGAGTTACTATGGAGATGTAATAGAAAAATATGTCATCTTCATATACATGAGATAATCATAAAATATACATGAAATAATTAATGTATAAAAAACTAATATGTGAGATAATATACTAATTCTAAAAAGACTTATTTTGGTTCATAGCTGTGGAAGTTTCATTTGATAATCTTTTGGTCCCATGGCTTTGGCACATGTGGCACTGCATGGTGACAGGAAGCAGGAAAGAAAGAAAGAGGAAGGGACGAAGGTCCTGTAACCTCTCAGGGGCCTAACCCCAGTGACCCTCCTAAAGGTTCCAACATCTGCCAGTAGTACCTTTGCAGAGAACAATCCTTTACTCCATGGATTTTCGGGGAGATTTTCAGATCCAATATACATGGTTGTACTATCAATGAATGACATCTCTGGCAACATCAAACTGTATCAGAGGTGAGCGTGAGACCAAATTTTGGCAACAGAATGAAATGAAACTTTCTATAGCTCTGGGAAAGATGAGTTTAATTCTCAATTCACCATAAGAAAGACAGCCATTCTCCTAGCTGGAAATTTCCTCAAACAAATCTTAAGATGACAGATTTCACATTATTTCATACCCAGTCAATGACAGCACAAAATACATCATAAAAGGGTCAAGGTAATTTCAAGGACTGGGATCCAGACAAGGAAGTTTTGTCGGCCTGGTAACTGGCTTTCCCTTTTACGTGAACAAGTGTGTTTCCTTGTTATTTATGTAGGTTAGAATTGGAGCTTGCTTTTTGCAGTTGAAACTATCTGAACTGATACATTCTTGCAAAAGTCATTTAATCTCATAATATCTTTTTCATTTACAACTTCAGCCCTAAGGATATTAGAAGTTTATTATAAATATCTAATGAGATATTTGTCACTGTACATTGAAATCTATAAACTATAATACATTTAAAATTCATTATTTAGGCATATGAGCAAAAAGAAAAAATAATCAAATTCAAGTCCATTCTTTCTAACAATCATCACACTTGTGCAGACTAAAAAAAAAAAAAAAAGATAAGCTGGGTAATTTCTTTATATGAAAGAATTTAGGAATAAAAAGTACCAATTTTTATGGCAGCTAACAATAATGTAACTGTAACTTTTATGAAAATTGGGCATTTCAGAACATTTCCTCATTTACTATAAAACATTATCATGAAAAATCATAATAGTTAAGTAAAGGTAAATATTTTTATGTTAAATGTACAAGCTCTGAGCATGTATAAATATTTATGCCCACTTTAATTTGTTGAAAGAGAAATTGTATTACCTGTCTGGATCTGGACACAGGGTCTAACATTCAGGTTTGGGGACCGAAAATGAAACATCAGAGAACAGAGGAACTGCTTGCTGGATGTGACACAGAAGGGAAGAATAAATGAAGTGGAACAGCTTGGTAGTGCAGAAACTGGAGAAGTCAGGAATTTCTTCAGTGGCATTCTGAAAGAAGCGGTTTCAGAGGATTTCCCAGTGGATACATAAATTCTAATGTCAAGTTTGCATTTTATCTCCATAGCTTGAAGAGTGCAGTCTTCTCTCAAAGAGCATCCTGTTTATATTGTTCATTAAATTTTTTCAGTTTGGTTATGGGTAAACAATAATTACATGTTATGTTTGGAAAAGGACTCTCAAAATGTTTATAGTGAGCGTAAGAATTCTCAATATGACCTAATATATACTTTGTATTTGTCATATAATTATTTATATTGATAATACCCAATGCTCCTCAAAGAAACAGCATGAAAAACCAGTTTCAACGAAACAATGATAGCTGGTAGAATTATTCACTAATATTATATGTTTATGATAGATTTCAATGATATTAAATGAAGACAGAAAATTTTGAGATCTAAAAAATATTTAGTTCTGAATCAAATACTGAACCCCAAGTGAGGGAAAAAGGAGTGTTTTTAAATGGCCAGGTCTAAAACATTGTTGGAATAATGGTTGACCAGCCTGATCTATTGCAAGAAATTTGGTCCTATAGAAAAAACAATCACGGTTTTTGTTGGTAATTCAGCATTGTTAGATAAGTCCACGTGACCCTATCTACTTAGACTAATGAAGAAAGATTTGGAAGTCTATAATGTAGGTTTTATTGAAAATCATAATTATCCTAAAGCATATAAACACATTTCATTAAGATAATAGTCATATCTTATAAAAAATTTTGGAAAAACCTGCCAAATATAAATAATGCTAGGTGAATTTCATTTTTCTAAAACTGAAATGCAGTCATATAAAACAGAACTGTGATTGATAGCCTGATAAAATTATCAACTGTTAGAGTGCTCTGTGCTTTCTTTTTTTTTAAATAGTTAGCCATTGACTTATGATTTTATTCTTCTGTTTATCTTGCTAATAAAAACTCTGCTTGTGCTGCTTTGATTTTTAACACAAAGTACCAACTTATCAGTCACATTCTATACTCAACTTAATTAGAGAGAGACTCATTGTTCAACACTGAGCTTAGTACTCTGTAAAGCACAATGTGTATGTACACATGGCACTCAAAGTGTACACAGTATGCAAATACTGTGCACAGTATTATGTGCCATAAATATGTATATTTATACATGTGGTTGTGCATATATAGAAAATTTTAATAAAACACACAAACCTTTCCTTAAAAAATAACACACATATTCCATCTTAAATGCCTTTGTTCAAAGAAAAAAAAGACAAAAAACAAACACCTTTCTGTTTTATGCACAAACAAAGCCCAGATGTAGTGGGGTTATAGGGAATTGCCAAGAATGACAGAAAAAATATAAACCAAGTTAGAACAGGACAGAAAATGATAGTGTCATCAAAGTGATATACTCTTGTTTTCCAAAGTGATACACTCTTGTTTCAAATTCTATAACATTTTTCATTTTTCTCATATAGAACATATCACTTTCTACCACTAATATAAAATGTCTTATTTCTATAGGGGAGCTAATTTTGGTGTTCTACATGTTGAGAGAAAAATGAAGGATTATAGAGGGGAATACAAATTATGATGGAACAACCTAAATTCCTCAGTGCAAATGATGCTTCTGAGTTCGGGAAGGCAATAGCTCACAGTGCTTAAATACAGCTCACTTCTCAAATCTTCCACTTTGCAGCTGTGTAACCTTGAATGAGCTACTTAAACTTCATAAGCTTCAGTGTTCTTACCTACAAGATAGGAAAAATTGTGCTTATTAAAAAGTTGCTCACAACCTACTATGTTATCTTTAGAAATCCTAAAGCCTAAAGCAAAAGAGATTTATAGATAGATGGAGAAAAATGTACTTTCTACATCTAGAGGGCTAGAAAATAGAATAATATGTAGAGGATATGTCTGGGGAAAAGAGTTACAAAGTGATAGTTGAATAAGAATAATACAAGGTTGAAGTTGGCCTAAAACAAGTATCATTTTTACTTAGTTTTCATTAAATACTTTTCTGCAGGTCAGAGAAGGTAGCCTGTCTCAATATGGAACTGTGGTAACTATTGCACAGAATACAGTAAATGAGTGAACAGTTTGTACTTATGAAGAAAAAAAATTTTAAGAAGAATTTCATATGAAGCAGAATCGGTATGTGGATGTTACACCTAGATAGGTTTTGCATGAATGATACCTTAGCCATGTATTTATCAGATGTTAATCAGAAAATCATAAAGGCTATATGAGATTCAATCTACCTAAATTTTCCACACATGGTTGTCTCAAGGATTTGGGAAGAGAAAAACAGAAATATACAAATTCACAGGCATGATGATAATCTATTTTGGATTAAATGAAATGAAATACTTGTTTTATAGTTACTTTCCTACTGATATTCATTCTCATCCTGAATCTACCTAACCTTACAGCTGGGCATCTCTACAAAATGACAACTACAACCTTGGTAAGTCTCTTCTTAGAGCAAGATGTAGGAATTATCTACATCCTTCCCGAAGAGGAGCCTTTCAAACTCATATGGCTTTCAGTGAAAACCAGAAACATCTACTGCTGATTTTGTGGTTATTGTGATGACTGTGTAAATTCCAAATTATTTCCCCATTCTGCTAGCTAGCCTCTTTTTATTTTCGGATGGCATTACCAATGAAAACTCTCAATTTAAAAACATCAGCAAGGGGAGGATCTGGGAAGATGGTAGAGTAAGGACCACTAGCCACATTTAATTCTCAGAAGGCTCTGGTGACACTGGCAGAATTGGTCTAATGTATGTTTTGAAACTAGAAGGTTATGGGAGCTTTAAAATTCCAAAGGAATTTGGAGCTGGAGAATTAACCTGGGGCTATTTCAGCTCTTCCTCTGGCAATAGGTGCCCATTACAAACCACATGAACATCCCTGTGTCAAGGTGCCATGCATGTGTTCCAGGGAGATGTGGGCCACAGATTATAGGAGCCAGCATGGGGAAACAAGGACTTTGCCACCATCTGAGTGATTATGATTTATGTACAGGTTAATCTATTGATGCTGTTATAACCAGTGTAAGTTTTCTCCTCAGAACACAAGGCAGGGCTAAACCCAATTAAATTAAACAGTGTGAAGTGATAAACACTAGCTCTTGAAAAATAAAGGCAAAAACACAAAAGCTAAGTAAAGACATCTTTGTATGAATGACAAATAATCTTCACTCTATTTGATCCCATTCTCAGCAGAGAGAGAGAGAGACTAAAGAAACAAGGCAACAAATTACCTTCAAAGACCCCAGACTCTCCTAAAGTAGATTCAAGTCCCCTGAGGGAGTGGAAGTCAAACACTGACTAGGTGAGCTGCAAATAAGGTTAGAGAAGAAGCAGAGAAACCAAGGGAAATCAAAGACAATGAAACACAAAGGACAGACAACACACTGAGCAATGTGGTTACGGGAGAAACCAAAAATATGGAGGAGCCCAAAGCTATTCAAAACAGGAAATTAACAAACTTAACAAAGAAACAGATCACAAAGAGGTGCCAAAAACAAATCCAGAAGTCAGTATTTTATGGAATATGTAAACAGCAGAAATGACCAATGTAAAGAAAGTGTCTCAGAACTTGAGGACAAGTGGAATGACAAAATGATACACTCAGGGAAATCTTAAAACTTACATAACAAGGAAAATTCATGAAACAGCTACTAGATGACATTTAAAAAGACTAGCCTACAGCTAATTGGAGTTGGAGAGAAATTGGAGGGCAGCATACATAGAATAAAAACGTCTTTGTACAGAAACCAACGTATAAAACATTCTGAGGATGGTCAAAACTGAACACAAAAGCAGGCACGCCTTCCACTGTGCCAAGTAACTGCCACGATGGAAGAAGCTCCCCAGGTGTCCAATACATGGACAGAATCTTAGAATCCATCAGATAAAATAAATTGAAGCTACAACAGCATTTTTAATATAAACTTTGAAAGCCGGGATAGCTTGGAGTGAAGGTGCCTAATGTGCTAAAGAAAACAACTTCCAGCTCAGGCTAATATACCCTGAAAAACTATCTTTCAAAACTTATGAAGAAATAAGTGTATTCCACAACAAAAAACATCTTAAGAAATTCATGAACATCAAACAAGGGCTCTAAAATATACTCAAGAATATCCTAGACAAACACAACAAAGACAAGAAGCTGGATGGAATGAATAGATCCAACAAGGTGAGTAGATAAGCAAAAAGAGAAAAATAGGAGAGGCAACAATAGGAAAACACCTACAATGACAGAAATAAGTCAATACCTTTTAGTAATTGCTCCCAACATAAATGCCCCGAACATCCATATTAAAAGACACAAATTGGCAGATTGCATCACAAAACAAAATGTAACGACCTATTGTATTTGAGAAACTCATCTAATCAAAAAACCAATTCATAGACTAAAACACCCAATAAATAAAAGACAATATTCCATCCACTGGTCCCTAAAAGCAAGCATTTTATTCTCAGAAAAAATATGGACTTCAAGTTAAAAGTGGTCAGAAGAGACAAAAGGTCACTACATATTATTTAACAGAACAATTCAGTCTGAAGCAATCAGTTATAAATACATATGAATCACATATTGTTTCACCCAACTTCATAAAACAAAAGTTACTTGATATAAAAGATCAAATAAACACCAATATACTCAGAATTGGAGACCACAACACAACTTTCACAAACAGACACGTCAACTACACAGAAAGTTAAGAAATAAATATTAGAGCTAAACCACACCTTTAAACAAGCCAATTTAATTGCCTTCTATGGAGTGCAGTGCCATCCTACAAGAGAATATACATTCTTGTCAATAGCACACGGAATTTTCTGCAAAGTAGACCATGTAAAATTCCATAAAGCCTGCTCAAGAAAATATAAAAGAATGTAAATCATCCCTCATATTCTACTGTATCATAGATGAGTGAAACTTGAAATCAATAACAGAAATAGCCATAGAAATTTCATTAACTATTGGACCTTAAATGACACACTATAGAACAATTGACGAGTCAAAGAAATACTCAAGTAAGAACATAAATAATTCCTAGAATTAAATAATAAGGCCAATACAGCATACTAGAACCTACAGGATGCAATGAAAGTAGTGCTTATATTCAACTTATTGCTGTGAATGGTCACAGTAGAAAAACAGAGAGTTCAAAAGAATAAACTAGCTATGTGCCTCAAGACACTAGAAAACAAGGTACAAACCTGAACATAGTATACTTAAGAAAATCATAAACATCAGAGCAGAAAATAATGACATTGAAAGTAGAAAAACAATAAACAGAATCAATGAATTGAAGAGTTGGTTCTTTGAAAAATAAACAAACCAAATTTAACAAAAACGAAGAGACTCATATCCATGCAATTGGAAATTAAAAAGGCAAAATCACAGATACCACAGAAATTCAGAAAAACATTAGTAACATGAAAATTTGTACTCTAACAAATATGAGAATCATGAAGAAAAGGAAAGATTCACAGATTATGAATAATCAAAACTGAACCAGGAGGACACTGAAAAGTCCAATAACAGGCACTGAAACAGAGGCAGGAATGAAAATTCTTATGAGCTAAGACAGACCAGGGTCTCATGGATTCACTACTGAATTCCATAAGAACTCCAGGGAGGATACAATACTGCTCAAACTCTTTTGTGAAAATGAAAAGCAAGGAATACTTCTAAACTCATTTCTGGAAGTCAGTCTTATGCTGATTCCAAAACTAGACAAGGAACCAACTTTGAAAAACAAACAGAACCAAAAAACAGAACTGCATTCCAATCCATACGGATGCAAAAATCCTAAACAAGACACCAGCAAAGAGAATACAACAAACCATCAAAGAAATCGTGTCGTAATCCAAAAGAATTCATCCATTTGTTTCTTTTTGGTTCATTCTATTGTCTCTATACAAATAAGGAGCAGGAAAAGGGTCAAAAGGATGAGAAGAGAATGGGAAAAAAAGAAGAATCGAGATACATTTTATACAGGTATAAATTCCTTACAATGAATGTGATCATTATGTATATCAAAAGGGTACCATAAAATTAATTTTAAAAAGAAGGCTTTATCTCAGGGATTCAAGGATGACTTAGCACATGAAAACAATAAATGTCATATACCACCACATCAACAGAAGCTGGAAAAAATATTACCATCTCAATAAATGTAGAAAAAATCTATGGCAAATGCAAGCAGGTATTTATGATAAAAAAAATCATGAAGAATATATGTACAATAGGACTTTATCTCAAACTGATAAAAGCCATTTTGACACACAGCTAACATCACATTAAATAGGGAAAAGTTGAAAACTTTTCTCCCTTAAAATCAGGAACATAACAAGGATGTCCACTATCACTATTCTTGTTCAACACAGTACAGAGTTACTCAGACAAGAGAAAGTAATAAAAGATATATATATATAGATAGATAGATAGATAGATAGATTAAGAAGTCACACTTTTCTTATTGTCAGATGTCATGATCCTTTATACAGAGGATCCAAAATGCTTTACCAAAGGACTCCTGGAAACAATCCAGAAACTCAACAAAGTAGCACAATACAAAATGAACATATAAAAATCAATAGTGTTCCTGTATAATGGACACATAAGGCATCAAGAATGCAATATGATTCACGACAGATTAAAAGATAAATATTTAAGAAATAACCTAACCAGAAAGTGAAAGATTTCTACAAGAAAAACTACCATTGTCTGAAGAGGGTATAAAAGAGGACATCAGAAAATGGAAAGTCATCCTCTGTTCCTGGATGGGCAGAACCAACATTGTCGAAATGGCTGTACTCTCAAAATAGATTTAACACAATGCCAATCAAAACACTAACAGTGGGGCCAGGGATATAGCTCAGTGGCATAAGTGCCTGCATGGCAAGCTCAAGGTCCTGAGTTCAATTCCTGGTACTGCAAAAACAACAACAACAACAAAAACTGTCCAAAACACTAACAGCATTATCCACAAAGTAGATAAAGCAATCCTACAGTTCATATGGAACCAGAAGAGATCCAGGACAGCAAAAGAAATACTAGACAATAAGTGCAAAGCTTGAGGAATCATAATCCTAGATTTTGAGATATACTACAAAGCTACAGTTATAAAAACAGCATAGTACTGGCACAAAAACAAACATTTAGAGCCCATGGAGCAGAACGGAGGATATAGATATATCCCCAGGGATATTCAGCCATCTGATCTTTGACAAAGGGACCAAAAACCTATGCAGGAGAAAAGACAAATTCTTTAGCAGATGGTGCTGGGAAAACTGGTTTCTACATGCAGAAGAGTGAATCTAGACTGATGTATTGAAAATCTAAATATAAACACTTAATTTGCCAAAACACAAGATAGGTAAAACTCTTGAAGTCATAGCAATAGGCAAGGACTTTCTAAACAGAATCAAAATTACATAAGAAATAACATTAAGATTCAAAAAATGTGATCATATCAAATTAAAAAGCTTTTGCACAACAAAGAAAACAACCACAGGTGAACAGAAAGTTCACAGAATGAAATAAAAAATTTTCAGCTACTCCTTGGACTAGTATCCAGAATATATATAAACAACACAAATATATTCCCCCTACAAAAACAAAACATCCAATGAAAAAATGGTCAACTGAAATGAATACACACTTCTCAGCAGATGTTCACATGGGTATTACACAGAGATTCTTCAAAACCAAAGATAAAAGTTCCACTTGGGCCACTAATTCCTCTTAGAGGTATCTTCCCCAAAGACTTGAAGGCATCAATTCCAGTGTTGTATGCATGCCCATGTTTACAGCAGCACACTTCCTAAAAATAGCTGTAGATGACTAAATAAAGCTCTGTGCAGGAGGTTAACAGTATGAAACCATCACAGGCTATTTTAACAGTGACAATAATTAAGAAGTCTTTTACATTTATCCAATGAGGAAAACACATACTTACCTAAAATATGTTTTCTTTTAGAGTGAGTTAAGGAACTTACTTGTGTTGGCCTGTAGATATTAACATTGCATTTTAAAAGTTGTTAAAACATTGAAATATTACTAAAGATAGTAGGTAGGTGACTCTCTATCATGGTTACAATAAAATCAATACTTCCTACTTTCCAAGTACCTCCATGTAAACATTCAAGTCAACATAAAATATGAATGTATGCCGCAATAACTGAAGATCCTAAATTTGATTCATTGGCTTTCCAGTGCAGGAGAAACTTTAATTTTAAAGTTCTATCTGAGAGAATCTATTTGAAAGAAAATGTCCCACAGAATATGGTTTCCATTAACTATTATAAATTTTCAATTTGAATCAAGCTGTACTTAATTGTTAAGTGTCTAGACTTCAGTTCCTGCTCCCCCTGCAGAATGAAATGTTTACTTTAGCGCAGTTTATAGAAGTGTTTTTCCATAGCTGGCTGGTTCTAAGGCTGGACAGCCTGGCCAAAGGACATCTCAAAAGAGAAACAGCCCATGGTGTGGCAGACAGGAGGCAGTGACCACTCAAGGCAGGAGATATATATATATATATCTCCAATATATCCAAATATATATATATATATATATATATATATACACACACACACACACACACATACATACATACACACACAGACACACACATATACACCTTCCAACATCACACAGAATTTACCTCCCAATATCACACCCGTGATCTGTCACCTCCCAAATCCCTACCTTTAAGCACATGAAGCTTGGGGAGATACTAGATATAAGCCATAACAATTGGCTTTATGCCTATCATCTATGTAATAATTAAGAATGAAATAATTTGAAAAAATTTTTATCTTTCAAAACACTACAGATACTCCTTTACTTTTAATAGTATAATGTGCCAGTAAGCCCAAAGAAAGCTGAATAAACTATAAGCTGACCATATATTTAAACATAGTATATGCCAAGATCAATGACATTAGCAAAATCATTGCGACTGTTATCCATGCTATTTCTAACTGAATGGGTTAAAACATCCAGCAGACTAGTGGAGCACAACCTCCACGGTACCTGTGGGCGAGGGAAACACAGGCCAGCACACATGACCCCGCAGATGTGGGTAGCACCAATCAGTGGTCTGGTAGCCTGGGTGTGATAGAAAGGGAAAGGAAAGTAGCCTTGGTTTTGGAAGATGGTGAGTCTTCACCAGTGCTTTGCACATTTACTTCCAGTTTCTACAGTTCTAACACAAATGTGCGTTGGTGCCTACAAGGAGCCTCCAGACCTGGACCCCGGACTGGGGCCGCGCCACTGGGGCCTCCCTTTCTATGGCTTCCATTTTCTAGGGCAGAGAATCACTGAATCATTTGTTGTACAGCACACAGATGGCCACTGTGGATTCTCGCACTTCTGATAGACACTGCAGGTCTACCCAAGAAATCCCTTTAGACAGGCAGATACAGATGATGGTTAGAGAGATGATACATAGATATGAGAGAAACCTTTTCTATTCCTCTAGAAAGCATATAGATTTTGGTACCAGCAGTGGCTCTAGGGAAACAAAACTGTGAGGATGAGTTTCTCTAGTTGGTCTCGTAGTTCCTGGACTGGGCATTCTAATAGGAGGATGCCATTCTCTGGCTTTTGATAATCAGAGTATCAACAATTCACGGTGTGAACTATTCATAGTAATACACAATGAAAATCAATTTTATTATCCTGATGGACTACTTGTGAGATGACAGAAATTTAGTGGCTCTATATGTAATATTTTTGAATAGTTTTGGAAGGGTAAAAAACATAATTATGCTGACCACATGTAGCATAAAATCTCCAGACAAACCTTTAAAGGAAACAGATGAGTTCCAGACACAGCTTCCAGGTGTGCTCTAAAGAAAATCACCACAGACCTGAAATTTCCAAACGGTAAAACCAAATGCAGGCCCTCTTACACTCCTAGCTGGAGGACAGGGCACTTTTCATTTCAGTCTCAATGGGCATACACAGTTACAGTGAGAGTGCTTATCAGAAAAGAATGGGATTCTTTGAATTGGGATGGAGATACTCAGGAGGAAGCTCAAGAGGCTGGGGACATTAAACATCTAAATTATGATGAGATTATTTCAGCAGAGGTACAGATTTTCCTACACTCAGTGGCACAAGCACCCCCACGCCTATGTGTTGGCCTCTCCATCTATACCTAAGGCAACTGATCCAGCAGCAGTGAGCTTCCCTAATGCCAATTCCAGCTGCTCGGTTACCAGTCAGGAAAGTGCTGACCCTCCTCAGAGCCCACACTCACCACCCACTTTTAGGTCTAGGCCTTTCACCAGGCTCATATTTCATATGACCATCAACTGATGAATGGATAAAAAAGATGTGTTTTTTATACAATGGAATACTACTCAGCCATAAAGGATAAACTTGAGACTATTTATAGCTAAGTGAGGGGACCTTTGGATCAAGTACTTAAGTGAAATAAATCAGACACAGATGTGTAAATATCACATTGTCTTCTGGTGTGAGAAACTGAAAGTGTAAATAAGAAACAAAATGTAGAATAGATACTGTGAGATAGGAAGAAATTGTTCAAAAGGAAAGGGGAACAAAGGATGGGGGAGAGGGGAGAAAAAGTGGAAAGAAAAAAGAAAAGAAGGGCAAAATGGAAGCAAAGCTCTTGGAAATGAGAAGGGGGAGGGGTTGAAGGGGGGGCTGGGAGGAAAGGGGAATCAGGGTATAACATGTGCAGGTACAAATTCCCTACGACGAATGTGATCAGTATACATCATTTGTACCAATAGACTTAATAAAAAAAGATCCAGATACAGTTAAGTTCCCCTAAACTCCTAAAAGTGCGGTGCACAGCACGAGCCCCGAAGAGGTGTACTACACTCCCAAAGAACTTGGGTTTCCTAACTTGACAAGCAGTGGTCTATGGAACACACAGAGAAATATATTTAAGCACATTGAATGATGATAGAAGAAACAGAAATCCAGATCTGGCTAGATTTCTTCATATGGGCCCATTAAAGGGAGATTTTAGGTTTATTGTTACAGCTCATGCAGATAAAAAGTTGGCATTAGTTTATTAGGTTTATTGGCTGAAATATGGTTTTAAAGAGAGCCCACTGTGAATGAGTTGGATATACTGATTTTCCTCGGGTGACTACTGATAAGAATATTCAAATCAGAAAAGTTAGAAGGCCAGAATGGATTTGGCAGATAAAACCTATTGCTTCACATGGGGAAGGTCTAGAAAATGTACCCTCACTAATGTTTTAAGAAACAGATTTGTGGGCTGAGGATGTGGCTCAGTGGTACAACTCCTGCCTTGAACACACAAGGCCCTGGGTTTGGTTCTTGGCACCACAAAAGCAAAACAAGACAAAAGCAGGTTTGTGAGGCAGTCCCCGCATCCTTAAATAACTCCATGATTGCTCTTTCCTGTCTGCCCGATCCTCCAGTAGGGACTGCGGTCACTCACTTGGGAAACTCAATGGCTATAACAACTTCAGTGTGCCAGAGGCACATTAGTAGAATCAAACACCAAGGGCAAGGTGGGAGAATGTACCACAGGGAGAAGAAAAAAGCAAAGCCGGGGGGTGAGGGAATGGCCTGGATGGCATTACTGATTAACTATAGTGTCCCCAGAAGTGAAACAGCCAGGAAGCCTCCTACACGTTTATTCGATGTATACGAACAGAAAATTTCAGAGCAAATGAAAAGCTACCTCACATCACCACCACAAAGAATACTGGTCCCTCCACCAGTTTCTAGACTTAAACCAGTTTACAGACCCAACAAAGTGAGGCTCTCTCCCTTGAGAAAGAAGCCTGGGACTTAGGGATTTTGTGGGAAAGGAAATGATCAGACATTTCAGGAAATTCTGGAGACTGATTGTGAATAAATGCTGATGCTTGCAGAACTGAACATCAGGGTGGCCCTCCATGACATGTAGACATGGAGGTCGATAGATCAATGGGGTTTTACCCAGCGTTCAAGTCACAGGTGTCCTGTGTGTCCCCAAATCCATCTTGTGGTCATTTTCCTGGCACCAGTGTGTATAAATTGGATAAACCCACTTAGTGCCGGCAGAATCCTCACGTGGATCCCCTAACCTGAGCTGTGAGGGCTGTTGTGATGGAAAGTGCAAACAGAAATAATTAGGGCTGCCTCTGCCTGGGAAAATAGTAAATCAAATAAAATATCACATCTCTGGAGAGATTGTGGAGATTAGCGCTGCCATCAAGGATGCATTTAACTCTCTTTGGCCTGTGCAGAAATTGGATGCACCTAGGGGGTGATGGTTGATCACTCCAGTTGCAGCTGCTGCACTAGATATGGTGTCCTTGCCTGAGCAGATTAACACATCTCCTGGTGCCTGGCATGCAGCCAGTGATTTGGCAAATGCTTTTTTCTCCGTTCCTACTCATAATGCCCATCAGAAGCAATCTGCTTTCCCTGGCCATGCCAACATTTACTGGCTTGCCTCAAGGGTCTGTGTATCACTTTGCCGGCCCTATGCCACAATTTAATTCTCACACATCTTGGTTGCTTTTCTGTTCCACAAAGTACATAATGGCCTGCTACATTGACGAGATGCTTAATGAACCAAGTGAGCAAGGGTCAGCAACCAATCTGGAATTTGTTGGTAAAGTGTTGGATTTCAGAGGATGGGAAATGGTAAAATTCAATGGTCCTCTCTACCTCAGTAAAATTTCTAGGAATACAGTGGTTTGGTGCATGCTGAAATGCCACCTCTCAGGTGAAGGACAAGTTCTTCTATCTGGTCTATCCTACCACCAAGAAAGAGGCAGAACTCCCAGTGGTCCTATTTGGATTTTGGAGGCATACCTTCCTTTGGATGTATTATCTGCTGGACTTGAGCCAGATACATGAAGAAGGAAAGCTATGCAATAGGTCCAGGCTGCTTTGCAGGCTGCTTTGCCCTGGCCCATATAATCTAGTAGCCCCACTGTTGTGTGAGGGGTCAGTGGCACAGAAGGATGCTGTTTGAAACCTCTAGCAGCCCCTACAATGGAGATGCTTGAGCAAGCTTCTACCATCATTTCCAGCTTTTAATCTGCTACTGGTCCACAGTGGAAATTGAATTCCTGGCAATGGGACATTAGGGTACCATGTGACTTGGGCTTTCCGCCATGAACTGGGTGCTATATCATCTACCAGTTCATAAATTTAGATACACATAGCAATAGTCCCTCATCAAATTGAAATGGTAAGATGTGATCAGCCTGAGTAGGTCCTAAGGATACAAATAAAGTCCATGGAGAAGCATCCCAGATGTTCATGGTTCTTTCTCCTGGTATACTGTCTCCTAATATGTACCTGTGGACTCATGGGACAGACTCCATGATCAGGTGACAGAGGAAAAGCCTAGGGCCTGGCTTGCAGATGGGTCTACATATTATGTAAGCACCAACCAAACATAGACAGCTGTAGTAGTATAACTCCTTCCAGTACATCCATGAAGGAGAATGGTAAAGGAAAATCTTCACAATGGGCAGAAATTTAAGCAGTGCATCTAGTCATATATTTTCTTCAAAGAAAACCTCATGGCTTGTTAAGCAACATATACCAAATCATAGGCTATAGTCACTGGGCTGGATGGATATTCAGGGATTGTGAAGGAACATGCCTAGAAAAAGAGTGACAAAGATATCTGAGGAAGATGTGTATGAACAGACATCTCCATGGAACAAAACATGGGAAGCTATTTGTATCCCAGTTACATGTTCACCACACAGTGACTTAAGCAGAAGAAAACTTTAATAATGAAGGAGATAAAATGACCCACTCTGTGGATAGCAGTCAACCTTTTTCTTTAGCCACACTATAATTGCCAGATGTGATTACAAGCAAAGTGATATTATGCCAGGAATGTAGGATATACATAGGCTTAGCAACATGGATTTCCATTCAACAAGGTTGATCTGGTATGGCAGTTACAAAATGCCGATTCTTCTAGTAGCTGAGATCAAGACTGAGTCCCAAATATGGTTCTGGGGTGACATTCCACATAGCACCGCTTCTGACCAAGAAATGCATTTCATGGCCAAAGATGAGGCAAACTGTAAATGGAATTCAGTGCCTTCACCATGTTCCCCACTAACAATGAGCTGGACTGATAGAATGGTGGAATTGTCTTTTGAAAATGCAATTACGGCATCAGCTAGGTAGCAATTCCTTGCAGGCACAGGGTAAAGTTTTGAGGAAACCACATATCTTCTGAATCAGCTTCTGGTACCATTTCTCTTATAAACTGGACTTACAGTCCCAGCATCAAGGGTTGGAAATGGTATCACTTACCGTTACCTAGAGTGGTCCACTAGCAAAATTTTGCTCCCTGTTCCTATGACCTTATGTTCTACTTACTGGCTTAGAAATCTTGGTTTGAGAAGAGGATGACTTCTACTGGGAGGTGCAACGATAATCCCATTGAATACAAAACTGAAACTTCTCCCTGGTGATTTTGGGCTTCTTGTGCCTCTGAGTCAAGAAGAAAGAACGGGAGTTGCAGTATCAGTGGGGGTTACTCATACAGACTACCAAGGGGCTATGGGACTACTATTTCATAATGAAGGGAAACAAAAATATGACAGGAGTACAGGAAATCTGGAAATCTGCTAGTATTACCATGCCTTATTTTTGAAGTCAGTAGAAAACAACAACTGAATTGAAGCAGGATGACAAAGAGCCCACAACCTCCAAAAATGAAGGCATGGGTCCCTTGGCCCGGTAATCAACTAAGACATGGAGAGGTGTTTGCTGACCAGTGGGCCTTCAATGTAATTTTACAGATTACTGCAGTTTTCCTTGTAGAGGACATTCACTTCCTTGCTTAGGTTAATTCCTAAGTGTTTCATTTTTCTTGATACTCTATGAATAAGGTTGGTGTCATGAATTTTTTCTCATTGAACTGATTATTGGTGTACAAAAATGCTACTGATTTTTTGGTATTAATTTTATATCCTGCTACACTGCTGACATTAATTCTAGGATTCTTTAGGTGGAATTTTTGGGGTGTTCTAAGTACAGGATCATGTCATCTAGAATTAATGATAATTTGGCTTCTTCCTTTCTCTGGCTAACATTTTGAGTACTATGCTGAACAGAAATGGTGACTATGGGCATCCCTGTCATGTTCCTTATTTGGAAGAAAGGTTGTCGCCTTATCTTAGTTCAGTATGACTTTGTCCATTGGGTTTTCATAAATAACTTTTATTACATTTAGATGTGCATATTTTCAACCATGAAACTTGGACATTATGTATGAGCTTTTCTATGACATATTACATGCTATTTGCCACTATCTTATTGAGGACTTTTGCATCTCTGTTTCTTAAAGAGATGGACCTATAGTTTTCTTTTTCAGTTGGACTTCTGTCTAGTTTGGGGATCAGACTGACACTGGCATCCAGAAATTCGTTTGAATTCATAAATTGTAGATATCACTATTTTGCGGGGAGATTTTCTGAAATTACTGAGAGGAGTCTTTAACAAATGCTATGAGAATAAGAAAAATACATCTCTCAGCTACCAGACAGTCCTAAGAAAAACAACATAAGGGTAACTGAGATTAGTGATTTATACAATTTATGAATTCTGCACAATTATTTATTTCTTGCATTTCTATAGGACACATTTTCATAAAATATGTACCTTTGACAAATTTGTTATTACATGTTTTGGAGTGTTTTGGTTAGCTCTTCCAAGTTTGTATTTGTTCCATGTCCACATTGGTCACTGTTGTAGTAAAGGTTTGAAAGGATTATTTGTTAACAGTTACCCCAAAAATTCAAACACAGACCCAGAGTCCTTCCCAGGATCCACCGGGCTATTGGGGAAGCTCTCACGATGGCTGCCACCCAGAGCAGTGGGCTGAGGATGGGGCAGATCAGCCACGGAGCCTCCACCTCCCCTTTGCAGCTACCCAGGTTTGGGTTTGGTATTTAATTTTTTAGAGGAATTTTCCACTTCAGGGTGAAATTCTTCGCCCCTGTATTTCAGCAGCCCAGCCCTTCCCTGACTGTCTCTGACATGACCCCTCCTCTACTCCTGCCAGTCCTCTCCTCTCCGCCTCCTATGCTGAAATCCTGCCTAATAAACCCTTTGCATAATTTATTTCTTCACACAATTTTTCTCTTGCTTCCGTTCCTGTGGAGAGCCCTAAATACTGGAGTGATCTAATACAAAGGCTATTTTATAGTGAAGTGTCTATTATATTCTATGCTATTTATTGATTATCTGTACCCAAAAATATTTTTTAAATTATACAGTGTAGAATATTGGTGGTTATCCTCATTATCCAGTGGTTGGCAAGGAGCTGCAGTGTGCCATCACTGTGCAGAATCACAAGTATCATATCACATATAACTAACCCAGGAAAAGATCAAAATTCAAGGCTGATATGTCCACCAAAGAATGAGCAGAAAAGAAAATATGGGATTTATACAACAGTGGAGAGCTATTCTGCCATTAAAAGGATAGATTTAGTCATCTGTAGAAAAACGGATCAACCTGGAAAGCATATGTGGAATAGTGAAATAATCAGATGCACAATCTTAAATACTGAAGAGTTTCTTATGTGAGAAGCCTAAAGTACTCACAACTGAAAGAGGTACATAAAAGACACGTAGTAAGAAACAAGGAGGTCTTATGTCAATTGTAGTAAGAAACAACAAGGTAAGTCTTATGTCAATAAGAAGGAGGCCAAGAGACAGAGGAGGAAAAGAGGGCAGGAAAGGGCCATAAAAAGAATTAAGATGTTTGATGTACATGTAACAACTCTGCATGAAGAATGTAACCCTCATGCACTGCAAACACATATTCATAAAACGTTTTAAAAATTCAAGAGGTGATTCCTACTAAATGCCTATTGCTCTTTGTCTTGGTTACTTTTCTCTTGTTGCTGAGACAAAATACCCAATTCCCAAAATTGAGGAAGGAAAGGTTTATTTAGCTTACAGTTTGTGGAGGTTTCAGTCCATACTTGGCTGGCTCAGAGGCAGAGTGGCACATGGCAGAGGGCAAATGTTTGTGGTAGCAGAACACCATTAACAAAAATAACCAGCAAAAAGGAGGAATGTGGGCCAAGCAACCTCTTTCCCTCCCTTACATTGTAAACAGCCTACCCCCACCCAGGGGGCCTGTAGCACTCACACAATCTCCATGCCCTCCTATTCCACAGGCTCAGGATGTGTACAAAGTAAGCACCCTGGCTTCCTGCTGAGTCACTCAGCCAAACCTCTAGACTCCCCAAGTTGACACAATGTACCAACCATAACACTCTTGAAGGATCATAAAGTCAAAAAATCAACTGGCCATGGTGGTGCACACTTGCATTCTCAGCTCTATGGGAGGCTGAGGCAGAAGGATCACAATTCTGAACACACCTAAAGATGTAGCTCACCCTGGTTTTAATCCCCAGTACTGCAAAAATAAATAAATAAAACCTAAGTTCTCCTTAACTTATGGCTAAGTTTCAGCTTAGAAGCACCAGTTATGCTATGTTAATATTTCTAAAAAGTTATTTCAAAACAGTGATAGCATACAAACTGTTAAAACTAAGGATTATTATAGTCCTGATTTTATACATAAAATTGAAATCAGTTAAATAACATTTTGTTTTCCATAAAAATCTACTATTTCCTAACAACTATATAGAGAATTTAATTCAAATAATTATCATACTCTCACACTAACTTCTAAAAATTTGATTGTACATTTTCAATGAAACAGAAAATAGAATTACAGATTTTTTCATATGAGTTGAATTCCTTTCTGTGCTAGAATTTTAGATGTAATTACCCAACTATAATATTAACTGAAAAATAAAATATTTCTTGTAAAATATCACTATTATAACAATTGTTTTGGTGCAATTTTATTTTTTTATTTTTTTTTTTTGTTTTTTTTTTTTTTTTTTTTTTTTTTTTTTTTTTTTTTTTTTTTTTTTTTTTTTTTTTTTTTTTTGATTTTTTTTTTTTTTTTGGTGCAATTTTAGAAAAATATTCTTTAATATTTAAAATAAAGCAACATTTGTAATAGGATACACAAATTAAAATGTTCACTCAGTGCTCAAGAAATGAGTCTAGTAATATCTTGCGAATGCACATATATTTCTTTGTGAATAATTTCCACTTCTCAAAAAGCCATCAGCATGAACTTCCTTCCTTTAGGGGTGCATTGTATTTTGTGATATGAATACGCCAAAATTTACCAGCTATTCCAATATTGATCTATCTTTAATTACACTTTTTAAAATTTTGCCACTATAAATCACAATGTACATAAATCATTAAGCATTTGTAGTTAACCATCTGTGCATGTCATGGATTTTGAAGAGGTGGGCATGCTGTATATATATATACATATATATATATATACATATATATATATAAGAATGTTATATAATATATATTAATATATAGTTATATAGTACATTTATATTAATACATTTTATAAAATGATATTTATATTAATATGTATGGTGTAATATATTTATACCAGTATATTTTATAATACATTTCTATAATATATACATATTATACATATGTTTTATATAAGAATATTTGTATATTCTTATAATTTATGTGATGGATATTGGCTGAATGCTTTTTAAAGTGGTTTATGAGAATTCAAACTTCCACCAACAAAATGTGCATTGTCTACATTTTACTCAGGAATTGCTCTCACTGGTTTTTAGATTATTTTTGCAAGTTTGATGCAGTGGTAAGTTGTAAGTAAAGGGATAACTAACAATTTTAATAGACTTCCATGTTTACATTTGCATGTATTTCCTTCAGGTATTTTTAATTTGCTTTGCCTTAGGTGCTCTGCCTCCTTTTGACCATCTGCTAAGACCTCTGTAAACACCTTTCCTGTCAGAACCAATAGAAACATGGAAACTAACACCTCTACATCATGACATTTTGCAGTTCATGAATCTAGTATTCAAACTGCATACCAGAAGGAAATACCTCTGACACGAGAGAAAATTGCAAAAAGCGCAGCATGGGAGATAATCATCAGCAATCAAGCAAAAGCCCTGTGCTTTTCTTGTTTGAAAATACTTTTATAAGAAAAAAAAGGGTATGGTAATACTAAAGAGGGTATCTTCAGTTTCTTGTTTCTTTGGAGACAGCTATGCAAAAGTGACACGCAGAACCTTGAAAGACCAGCCTCACATTCAGCTGGGCTGTGAAAGCAAGTGGGATTTGAGAGACTCAGAAGATAAATCACAGGTTACATTTTCGTGGTCCAGCCTCTGCCGTTCGCTCTGCCATCCCAGACTCCTACAGTGGCTCTGGCTTCTTTCCAAAGGCTGTGCTGCTCTACTAGTCAAAACAAAGTAAAGCTGTTTAGACCGACACAGTGAGTTTGCAAAGCCTAGGTATTTGTTCCTTTGTAATCTTAATCTGCAGAATATAAAATTGCCGTGCTACGACCAAATCAAAGGTTTGCGGCAGTGAAAGGTGCTATTTCAGTTTTAGTTCTATTTTAAGTGGAGTTTAGCAAAACATATGAAGAAAAAATACATTATTAAATGGCTTAGTATATATTATCTTTTGAATTATACACGTGCATATTAAACTACATCTATGGACAGTTAGACCTCCATGTGTAGAGTATCCCTCAGCATTCACAGTGCTGGTGGGAGCCTGTGCCAGTGGGTCCTAAGGGACCCTGCAGCAGAGACCAAAATCTGCCTGTGCCCAAGTCTTTTCTCTAGAATAGTAGTGTTTACATGGAACCTGTACATATCTTCATGCTTAATTTAAATTATCTCTAGATTACTTATAACACAACATGAATGTTCTACAAATCATGGTTTCCTCCATTCCTAAGGGAGGAATAACAAGAAAGAAGTGTACATATCTGATGCAGGCACTGTTTTCTAAATATTTGTGATAAGCAGGTGGTGGAATGGTTGAATGTGCAGCTTGCACATATGTGGACAGACTGACTCTGCATGGATATGCACACACAGATGCCTGCAGGAAACATCCAAGACGAACAAGCCGTGAACTAGATAAAGTGGGAAAGTAAACGTCTAACGTATGAGAGAGAACAGATACACCAAGTTCAGAGAGGTGACTAGTCTGACCAGGATTAAGTGCAAGTGACTAAAAGTTTATGTCAATATTCCAGGTTTCTGATAATTCATATGGTGTTCCAGCTCAGAATCAAGTTAAGATAGGCATGGACTGGGAAAATATTTCTTAAATTACAAATGAAATGATGCTTCTATTCTCTGTCTCTTTAAGAAAACCATTTCAGCTGGCTGTGGTGGCGCACACCTGTAAGCTCAGCATTAGGAAGGCTGAGGCAAATTTGAGGCCAGCCTGTGCTACATGAGCTCAAGATCAGCTTGAACTGCATAGTGAGACTCTTTCTGAATAGACAGAGAGAGGCAGAGACAGAAACAGAGACAGAGACAGAGACAAAGACAAGGAAACACGTCATTGACTTGCATGAACTTGACACGTGTTTTCACCCTCCAGGAGCACGCGCTCTTCTTGCTATGACTCCGGGCAGGTGCCCGAGTTATGCATGCCATTCGTGCAGACGTGGGTTTAAACGTCCTTTGCTCACAATGAATGAAACAATTTATTTACTGCTCACCAATTTATACTTTTCTTCTGAAGTCCTGAGGATACCTTTCCTTATTTTGTTTAATTTGGCTTTTTACATTTTAAAAGAAATAACAAAGGCAAAAAAGGAGAATGACCACCCAGCCAAGGTACCATGTTCCTGAAAAGGGCATTTTGTTTTGTTTTGTTTGTTGAATATTATCTACCTTCACGAGTTTCTACTAAATTCAAGCTCTGGAGTTAGATGGCCAGGACTCAACTGCTGAGGTAACTACTGTATTTGCTTATTACACGACATTGGGTAAGTTATTTACTTTTTGGTGTCATGACTGGTAAGTATTCCCAGGATATGCCACGTAAGGACTCAGATCAGTGTGTGGGTCCTACCAAATTAATTGCCTTATTCTTTTCAGTGCAGTTACTGTAGTATTTCCAAATATTTTTTCTGTTACCAGAACTCACCCTTCTTGATTAAACTGTGGACATTGACTAATATCCTAGTGTAAACCTACTATCTACTCATTTTTATTGCACTGACCTTCCCTCTCATTTATAAGTTTATTAAATGAATACACATTAATGGCAATCATCTCTACTTAATAGTCGCAAAAGCTATTAAAGCACTCATATCTTACTCCAGTGTGCTCCTCAGGGCAACTGTTACACTTTAAATACTGTTTCATTGGCTAAATATGTGAAAAGCTTTAAATACACCCAAATTTATCTTACTATTATAGTTTTATCATTAATAGTTTTTTCTCGGCTATTACTATGCCAGTAATAGATCAGTAAGCATGGGGTGACCTCGGAGTTACAGAGTCCCATTATGTTATCTTCAGATGAGCACAGTGTATGCTGCAATTTGATTTTAGAGATTTTAGAATGTGTAATTACTACAAGAAATCACTACTCCACCAGAACCCGTTAATATCACAAATAATTAAAGTTTGGATGGATAGTAAATTTGAGAAATACAAAAGACTTTAGAATAAGCTGGGCATCTGAAAGCAATTTTCCCATCGCAAGAGCGAAGACAAGGGTAGAATCATGTTTTGCAGAGGGGTGTCAACTCATTAAATAACTCTGCACATGTGCAATTGTACATAAGACATTCATTTTCGCCCTGCCACTTATTATGACCCCTTCAGAAGAATATACACTCTCTATAATCAAACAACAGGCATTTATTTGAGTTTCAATTGTTATAGTTAAGGTTCTCCTTTTGAAGAGAACATAAAAGTAGTAAATTCAAAAACAAAAAAGGAAAGTTATGTTTTTAAGTCTCTGAGGCAAGCAAATGATGGAAAGGACATTCAATTTTAGCTATCATTACACACATACATCTGAACACATCTCATATGATGCTTATTTCACATATGATATGCTATAATCACTGCCATTTACTTTTAAAGTCATTCTGGCAGTTAGTGTAAATACCTCAAAGAACATTAATAATGTCATAGGAATATAACACTCCTAAATGTAATAGTACAGTATTTAGTACTATATCATCAGTAAATTGGTATAAGAGTGATTTAGCATCACAGCGATATACGCGCACCCATGTATACAGCAGCACAGTTTGTATTAGCTAAATCCTGGAAACAACTCAAATGCCCATCAGCCAGGAAAGGGATGAAGATGTGGTTTTTCTATGTAATGGAGTACCACTCAGCCCTAAAGCAAGGTAACTCTGAAGCATTTTTAAGTAAATGGATGCAACTTGAGTGCATACTCTTCAGTGAAATAAATGGGACTCCCAGGTGTAAACAACACACCGTCTCCTCAGTGTGAGAAACTAAAAAAGTACCAAAATGTATAATAGATATTGTGAAACGGGAAGAAATTGTTCAAAAGGAGAGTAAAAATAGGGTGGGGGAAGGGAAGGAACAGAAAAGGGAAAACAAGCGAAAACTAAAAAGAATGGATGAAATGGAGACAAAGCTCTGTAAATAGGGAGGGGAAGAAGGCAGCAAGGGGGGAGGGAAGATTGGGAAAATAAGAGGCGCCCAGATAACTCACATGCAGGAACAAATTCATGAATGTGACCATTCTGTACACCTACAAGGTGCCAGTAAAGTTAATTTAAAGAGTGACTTATCAGTCAGGGGTGAATGAACAATAGATGGATGAAAGAATTAATAAAACAGTAAGCTTATCCTCTTTGAACTAGAGTGGTTATCATTTCTTATTAGAAATTAGCATATATACCTTGCTTGCTAAATTTTATTTAGGTGAATTCAGATAGAAAGCATTTTCTAAAGATATTTTATGACTTCTGAGACTCGCAGCTTATTTTTGGATGATGTTCATATATAGTTTAAATAAACATTAGGAGCTATCTGCTTACTATATACCTAAGTACCTCCTTCCCACACGCACATCTAAAACTGTTCCCTGAGGAAATACAATTAGAAAATACCTTTCCACCAAAAGCTGAAATCACTGCTGTAGTCTCAGCAGTGAGGCAAATTCAAGCTCAGAGAGGCAATTTGAAATCTAAATGTCAGTTTAAATTACGGAGAAGCATATATGAGGTCAAAAATGAAAAAAAACTCAGTCAAGAACTAGAACCAGGAGCAAACGGAGATGAAATCTGACTGGTATAAAGTAAGGGGGAGCAGCGAAAGCCGATTTTTCACAAATAATGTAACTTATTTCTGTGATCAAGCTGAATCAACAGGTCGTCCTTGGTTAGAGACCTGGAGCATTATTTTATGGGGTTTCACACGGCTTGCGTTACATATATTTGAACAAATAAGTACAGAGAAGGGGCAGCTAGGAGCCAGTTAAAAACATTTTCAGGTGAATATATGTTTTGTAATCATATGGTTCTAAATACTACATAGCTATTCAAGAGGCTCATATTTCCGTACACTTTTACCATAAATATTACATGTATCGATTCTGGCATCAGACTAGGACTTAATATAAATAAGTTCAATGTACTTCAACAGCTGTCCTGAAGGTTAAAGTTTCGGTTCTGTCGTATTTCCCAGGAATCCCGCCAGTTCATTAACGTCACATGCCTGATCAGTGTGAATAAGATACAAGGATGTAAACAACTAGCGGCCTTGACAAAACTACATATTCAAGTATCACATCTGCAACACAGAGATTTAACATACAAGAGAAATTACCTTTTTGATGTCAATTCTGTGAGATGATACTGAGACTTAAATTTTACTATCTATGAAAACAGTGAAAAAGATGGACTCAATGGGGTTTCAAAATTCAGTAGTGGAAAAGGGAAAAGCTTGATGTAGTGAAATAAAATTAAATCTTAAAATTTTTCAATTTAATTTCTGATTACTACTAAAAATAGAACTTGTTAGCATCACGAGGCAATGGAAGATGTAACAATTCCATAAAAATAGGAAGTTATACATATTCAAGACACTGAATTTATTACACTGAGGATATCACATGTTACTTTTATCTATAGTGTTTAAATACCTCAGGGTGACAAAATGAACTATGGATGGTAATTTAAAATTCATCAAAATAGTAGATAAATCCAGGTGTGCTAGTGCACACCTGTGCAAGGCACTGAATATTTTCTGTGCAAGACACATGCACTACTAAGGGAGGGGGATTTCTGTGAGTTCGAGGTCAGCCTGAACTACAAACAAAGTAAGTTCATGGCCAGCTTGAATTACAGAGCAAAACTCTGTCTCAAAAACAAAACAAAACAAAAGTAGTAGTTAAAAAAATCATAAAACATAAATATACTAAACATGTTTCGACATGTTTATTTTTTAAACCTCAATATTGTAAGATTATGGGAGTGGCTGACAGTAGGTGAGAAGACTCTTCCTCTGGTGATTGGGAAAAGGACCAAATGTTTTTGCTTCTGTTTTATTTCTGAGGAATTCAGAAATGCCAGAAACACAGAGACCTTTATTTGGAAGAACACTTTATTAGCTGCCCTAGATCTTCGCAGATCATTTGTTCATTTTCCTTAGAAAGTATCTCCTCACTGCAGCATTTTACATGTATTTTTTACTCTACTATGTTAGGTTCCTGACTGGAAATTGTTCTTATAACATAATGACTACTCGTTGTGAAAAAATAGCCTGTTTTGAAAATTTTCACCCTTGTTCACCATCTCATTTCTTACTCGTTATGTCCTTTAAATCCAGAATTTCTACATCACAGAGCTCTCTGTAGTTCCACATGATAGGTGGTTTCGTTCTCCAGCTCCAGGCCCCTGTGCCTGTGTGAGTCACTGCCAATGTTCCTCAGTAGTTATTTACTTATTGCTCTCCTACATTGTCTTCGAGAAACATGTTGAAATCTCATCTTCAGAGCATGCTCAACGAGCTTATTGTATCCTTAAAAATGTATCGTGCTGCTATGACAATGTTAATTTATGAGACTGAGAAATTTTTAAATATTTGTTTGATCCAACAAAAGTCCCCAGAATCCCAAATTTCTTGCAAGAATAATGGACTGGGTAATGGTAACATTTAAAAATACGGCAAAACCAAAAGAACAATTGTAGATGGATGTGGTGAATATTAGTGAAGGGTTGAGTTTATCTTTCTACCCTCACTAATGCATGTAGAGACATGCTCAGCGAAATCAAATAAGGAGACATCTAGTCCAATTACTTTTGAAAGTAAGCCTTTTGATGAAAGTAAATGAAAATCATCATGAAAATGAAGGCAATATTTTTCATTTCTTCCAGTTTAGATCATATAACTTAACAGAGAAGGTTAATTAACACATACACAAAAGATCACAAACAATTGCAAAAGCATATTTTCTGATAAACAAAGAACTCACAAGCAGATCTCAGATGTGACTCTTCCAATCAGTCAAACAATGTCTGTTCATCCTCAGAGGTTTGGCAAGAATCTGCACTGCTGCTTAAGTACCTGAGGTGCATGTGAGTGATTCCGAGAACAGATCTGGGAACACTGCAATTCTTGTGGACTGAAACAGATTGCTGGTCCTTAGTTAAAACAGCTGGAATTTACTTTGTTGAGATGTAAGCCAGACATTTTATCCTCGCAGAAACCGTTCTGCTTCATTTGTGAAAGTGCTCACTTGTTTTGGTTTATTTTAAGACAAGCAAGCTTGTAACACCTGGTAGCTGTCATGTCAAACTCAGATACTGCAAGTGACGGCATTGTCCATACTGAGGATCAGTTGTGTGGAGTCATGGGGATTCTTTGCTTCTAATTATCTACAACTGATGAATGCCTCTTCCATGGTTGGAACTGAATGTCAGACATGAAAAAAATGTTTCTCTGTGTTTTCCCTGTACACTGCGCACAGTGTAATGCTGGTTTATGTGGGGAAAACTACTCTAGAAGAATACAGAACAAGATTATTGCAGCTACTTTACCATTTGTAAGACCTTTGAGCTGTCACTGATCAAAACAAATTATGTATAAAGAACAATACAGGGCTGGGGATATAGCTCAGTGGAATAAGCGCTCGCCTCGGAAGCGCAGGGTCCTGAGTTCGATCCCCAGTACCGCAAAAAAGAAAAAAAAAAAAAAAAAGAACAATACAAAGAATCAAGCAGGTGTTTAAATAAAATTCAAATGATAAGCATAAAAACTTTCTCAAGGTAGAAATGATAGCCTTGGACCCATGGCAAGGACTGATTTTATTTCTATTTTTAGTGTTTGGGGTTTTTTTATTCAAAATGATTGACAAATTCAATCATACATATTAAGGTCTACCTCATCATGTGTGAGATACATACAGAGAGATCATTACAACAATCAAGCTAATTTACATACCTATCACCTCTCAAACTGCAATTCTTAACTTCTTGTGCTCAGAGACATTTTATTAATGGCATGAATCAAAAATACTCCAACAAAAGAAAAATGTGCTTGGCCTCCACGACACACATCAACACAGCTAAAGACACCATTCTAGGTAATTATTTGATATATCTCATATCAATGTATTCTAATATTAACATGGTAATTTTTTAATGGTTTCATTGGTGCATGTTTGCACTGCCTAATGTCTATACTCAACTCATCAAGCAGGTGCCCTGTATAACACAGCTTCCTTCCTTTCTTCCTCTTCCTTGCCCCTCCCTCCCTCCCCTCTAGGTCCTCTCCACTTTCACTTCTTCCTCCTTCACATGTGGGGTACACAGTTACCACTCTCATTGTGGGTGGTAGGCTCCCTGCACCCAACACATCCTAATCTTCCTATGTTCCTTTCCTCCTCTAACTCTCAGTCCCATCCCATTTGGAAAAGACCTATTTCTGGTTCCTTGAATCTGTCTTTGATGTTACTCTTTGTCTATACCTTAGATTTCTCAGATCATATGGTATTTAAGCTCGTGTGTCTGATTTATTTCCCCTCATGTTATATTTTCAGAAAACATTTGATTTTCCTACAAATGACTCAGATGTATCCTTCTTTATAATAAGTAGCATTTCCTTATGTATAGATATCATATTTTCCTTGTGTACTGATGGACATAGATGATCCTTCTAAGATTCAGGTATTATGAATTGTGCACAACATCGGTACACCGTATCCCTGAAATATGGCATTTTTAATACTTTAGGGAAGATCTCTGGAAGCAGAATAGCTGGAACAAGTGGAATTTCTATTTGCACTTTTTTGAGAAATCTCCATAGTGATTTCTACAATTGTTTTAATGTCTTACCTTCCCACCAGCAATGTAGGAGGGTTCACTGTGAAAACAGTACATTGGTGATGCCAGAAATACAGTGCCATCATCTGCCGTCTCACTTAAAGGAATGGAATAGGCACCTTTTCACTGCAACCCGTGTCAGCATCATGATCTCTTAATGATGTAACTAAGAGAGACCTTTCCCATTGTCCTTATTGACCCCAATTTCCCCTCCCCCACAGTCCTGTCTTCTGTCTAATAATAATTTCCCTTTTTATTTTCACATCAACTTTTCTAGATATTAATAAAACCATGTGATACTTATCTGGGTCTGGGTGAATTTGCTCATTGTGATTAATCCCCACTTTCATTAATTTTTCTGCAGATGACAGAATTCAGTTCTTGTTTACGACTGACTAACACTCCTTTGTGCAAATGTACCACAATGTCCTTGTCTGCTCACCTATTACAGGACACCTAAGCTGTTTCCATACTGGCTGTCGTGAAATGTGCCACAAAAACCATGGGGTGCAGTTTTCTCTATACCGGAGTATATTAATTATTTGGGGTATATATCAAAGAGGTGTGTATCTGCATAATATGGTAGTCCTGTTTTTAGGGTTTTTTATAAGAAAATTGCATACTGATTTCCATGGTTGCTGTACTAACTTACATTCCTATCACAATGCAGAAAGGCTTCAATCTTATAAATATCCACTTTTCCCAGCCCCATTTATTAAAGAGGCTGTCTTTGCTCCAGTGCATGGTTTTGAGCCCCTTCTCAAGAATCAGACTGCAGTTGCATTGATTTTCTTTGTGTATCCTTTTTCCCATTGGTCAATATAACTGTTTTTGTATCAGACTAGGCTTTTGTGTTACTATGGCTTTGTAGTATACCCTAGTTTGAAATCAGGCATTATGAGACCTCATACATTGCTCTTTTTGTCACAAGATTGCTTTGGGTATTCCATGTCTTTGTTATTTCCATATGAATTTTAGAAGTGTTTTTCCAGTGCTTTGAAGGTTGTCTTTGGTATTATGATGGGTACTGCATTGAATCTGTGGGTTGCTTTTAGTATTCTGGCCATTTTTATAATAGTACTTCTGCTAGCCCATAAACATGGGAGATATTTCCATTTCACAGTATCTTATGCAATTTCTTCCATCAGGGTTCTGTAATTTTCATTGAAGAGGCCTTTTACCTCTTGCCTATGCTAATTTCTAGACATTGTATTAATTTATATTTTTGAAGTTACTATAAATCGAATGATTTTTCTAATTTTTTCAGGTAGCTCTTTATTTGTTTATAGAAAAGATACTGGTTTTTCTATGTTGATTTGTATCCTGTCACAAGGATATGACTATATAATGCATGACTATATCATGCAAAATAACTAACAATCTAATCTAAAATCTCTAACAATCCTTTTAGCTTTCCTGGTGCTTTCCCCATAGTCCATTTAATATTCTGCTGCCCAATAAAATTCCCCACAAATAATGGTTCCTCACCTCTTCACACAGCCTCAGGAGTCTCTGTTAGAGAGTGCAAAACAGTGAACGAAAACTCAGGAATCAGGCTCTGCCCCTGGTTCCCAGTGTTACATCCTTGGAGCTCTCTTCTTCCTCCCGGCCTGATAAACTGGTTTTTCTGAAAAATGTTTTGTTCTCTCCTTTGAAAACTTTGCCTTTTTCCTTTCATTTTCCTTGCCTAACATCATTTCTCTGAATTGAACAACTTCTACCAAGCAGCTTCAACCCTAGCTATATCACACATCTTTTGTGCTTAGATTTCATGCGTTATTTATTACTCTCCTTGCTCCTTAAAATGTGATTATGTCTCTGGATCCCCAACTCTCCCAATATTTGTGGTATTACTTAGCATTACATCCTCTCCAAAGCACATATTTAGTATCAGGAGTGCTACAAGGAATCTTAGGTCTTTCTGCAAGTTAAAACATTGTTTGGCTGTTACTAGTGTTTGGTTGTTACTAGACTGTGGTTCAAAAGTCATGACTTCTAAAAAGTCTTTCTTTTCTTATTCATTTTAAAATTTCTTTTTTTGTCAAAGATCTAGAATAAATGAACAAACACAATATATAAAATACCAGAAGTATTAAAACACTATTTTTAAAAATATGTATCAGTGGTGCTTAAGAGAGCATTATTTCTATCACTGACATAGATGTTTGGACACCTTGACCATGGAAAAGTACTATTTAACTTAAAGGCCTTGATTTTCTCATTGTAGATTTATATTTCCGTCTTATTCACTTATTTTCAATGGATTCAAATTGTGTAAAAGAATCAAACATAAAAGTTGAAGTAATTAAATATCAGAACAAAACACAAGTTGTTTTAAATGTTGGGGTAATGTGAGCCTATCTATGTATGACAACAAATATAGTTAACCAACTAAATTAATTTTGTAACTATTATCCAAATTTTAAAGTATGCATATGCATCAGCATGTAATTATAATTTTAATAACTATTCCTCTAGACACAATTGATCAAATATATACTGTGTATATACACACACATTCAATACATATTTGCATATTACATACATGCACAATTATAAAATTGCATATTTAAGAATTTGCTTTACATATATAACATGGATGATTGCACGCATATTATCTATAAAATCTATACAAATACATTATGGGTATGTGTGTATGTACATGTTTTTGTAGCATTTTAAACATGGCAAAAAATAGGAGCCACCTAACCTTCTAAGAATAAGAGAACAAATACCTTATCCTTTCCATACAATTTCTTATTATAGCTATTACAAAGAACACGAGCCTAATATACTGCTATAGCAGATATGTCAGAATAGCCAGTAAAGTACTCAGCACACCATATGTTAGTATGGCCTTTATGTAGAACAGTGTCCCATGTTGGGCTTAATAGATATCACAATGATTCTTCCGTGGAACTGGAAAAGGATAATTTTTAAAGCTGAAATTGTTCCTAAAGTGAGCCTGTTCAGAGTTCAGGGATCCGGATTTCTACCAGGCTGCCTCTGGACCAGCGTTAGTGTTAGTCTCACTATAGTCTCGTCCTCACCCCTAAAATATGTTTCAGTTCCTTCTTGTCCTTTATCTCCTTCACAAAATCTTTTTCCTATGTCATTTACATGTTTTGTTCCATTTGTATTTTGTTTTGAGAAAGGATCTTCTATATTCCAGACTGGCCTTGAACTCATGATCCCACTGCCTCTGCCTCCCCAGTGCTGGGAGCGCAGGGACGGGCCGGCTGGCCTGGCTGCTATCTGCTTCATACTATACTGAAAGCAAAAGACATACGATCGAATCTGCACAGTAAAGTTGGAATAAAAGTGGGGAAAACACAAGGTTGAATTTATCTTACTTTATCTGGGCAAATCTAACAATGTAAAAGAAATATGTAGGTAAAAACTATTCAGGAACCATGGTCATTTTTATTCAATTATAATTCATTATTATTTACATTATTTTGTTCTTTTTCACCCTAATTAATGACAGTAATAAATTAAAGCAAATATTTGCAACAAAGATATTTTAAGAATCTTATTCTATTCACATGAGTTGCTTTTTTTTTAACCTATGCTTTTAAAATCTTGTTAGCTGTGTATTTGTAGCTCAGGTTAAGGACCATTAGCAGCTATTTTGAACTTCCTGCTTAAAGCATGGTATTCCTCAACCATATATTGCTTTCAAGCACCTGAGGAAACAGTGTGTCACTTTTCATTTTTAGAGGATTCAAATGAGCCATGTTTCATTACTATCTCTTTGCTATAAAATGAAATGTAATGGAAATTTATTGCACAGCAGTAAACTCCATACAGTTAAGAAGGAGCAATGGATTCCCTTGTTCTGTCACTACCAACACGTGGTACCTGGGGCCTGGCTGCTGCGGGGTCCCCTGCAGACAGAATGTTTTCCAATGGACTTCACTTCTGTGATATGATTATGAGGGAGCCAAAGAACTGGAATATTTCCATTTGTTTTTCTAATTACAAAGATAGTATATATTCATTATAAATATGATATGTACACTGAATGCTTTAAAAAATTTTTTTTTACATATTTCTCTTATGCAAAAATATCTCTGTTGGGATCAAGGATATAGCTCAGTGACATGGCATCTGCCTGGCAAGCACAAGATCCTGAGTTTGACTCCTAGTTCAAAGAAAAGGAACATGTCTGTGGTATATGTATACATATATTATTACAAAAATGAATTTATCATAGGAACAATATTCCAAATTTTCCATTTTTCCTACTAAACATAGAGTAATTGTTTTTTCTTTTTTCCTTTTTACTTTAAAGAGAATAAAAAATTAGAAAACGTTAGAAACTATACAGAATTTCAGAAAAACAAGATGATAGGGATTCAATAATGGTTATCATATTGCATATTGTTGTCTTCAAAGTAGTTATTCAGATTACCAGATATAAGCATGTAGAATTGATCCAAAAAATTAAGCATTATTTGTTTTGTATACACAAGATAGCATACTAATTTCTATCGGTTTATTGAAAGGAATAGTTAGTGCATAAAGAATAAATATTAATTTTAAAATGTTAACATTTATCCTTATCAAACATTACTTTTATAAACAAAGGAATTCATTCATGGGATTTACAAATTCAAACATTTTAAAAATATATAAAAAGTATTTCTCCACAGAGCTGTCTTTCTTTTCATTGTTACAAGAAGTGCAGTACAGCATCACAGTAGTGTTAAAATAGATTGGAAGGAAGGGTAAATTGGGAAGTACAAAGAAGTGAGACAGTGGTACATGATAAGAACAGACTGGTACGAAAACAAAGGTGAGAAGTGAAGACAACTAAAAATACATAAAGTCCATCAACAATTATGCCTTTTCTCTAATCCCCTGGCTGGCACCGAGCAGAGTAGCAACAGCGTGCAGGAGAGCGTGTGTGCACATGCGTGGGGGGGGCGCATGCGCACAGCCTGCTCATGGTGGTGAAGCTCCATCCAAAAAGAAGTCGCACAGCCACCGTGCATGGCTCATTCAGAATGCCAGCCAACAGTGTGCTTTACAACTTCAGTTCACCTTCCTTTTCTTCCGAGTTTGGGCTTGCTCTAACCCCCTGTTTTTATTTCTGTCTCATTATTTTAATCCTTTAAAAGAAAAATGTTTCTATTCTCAAATATTTCTGGGTTTATGTATTATATTACATTCTTACTTTGGGACTTTAGTGTCCGTGATTTTGGAAATAAATTGAGGAAACTATATTGGGTAAGTAGAATGATAAAAAAAACTTAGGACCATGGTTTTTGTCTTGAACAAATGAATGGATTTTTTTTTTTAACTTTTGGAAATAAAAATAAATATATCCTGATTTGAAGATGTAGCAGATTTATCTTTATAGATAATGGGTGAAATATCAAGAAAGCAGGTATCCACTGGTATCCATGGCTTAAGAGAAAAAATGTTAATTTTGGAACAATCAGCATTCTATATGATTTCAGCAAGAACCGTGCATAATCTTTCATGTCAAATAAGGTTATTAAATACAGCATTTCTCAGTGAAGAAATTTTGGTATTATAATCAGTTTGATATTTAAGTCTTATAAAATTATAAACTTTTAGCATGCCTAGTCCACATTCACTTATGATCATTAGTGTCCATCCAATTACTGCCAACCAAGTAGTTGATTCACGCACACACAATTTTTGTAGATGTCCATTAGAATGAGTACTCTCCATTCTTGTATCCTTTGGGTGACACAAGTCCAGAATGATTCTGCCTTACAAGGCTTGGAAGCTTAGGCTAATCGTGTATGTTATGGATGATCAAGATAATTGCACATAGCTTGCATTTTCAGAATGTATCTGTCATCGAACAGCTGTTTGGCTACATTCTACATAACTTAAATCAACAGATCTGTATGACTGATCACACACAGCTTCAAATCAGACACTGAGTGGGCTGGTCAGAATGCCCAACTTACTATTTTGTGTTTTGTTTTGATTTGATGTGAGGTTCTACAAGATTTTTTTAAAGATAAAAGGAACCCATTTTATTGTAAAAATTTTAAAGAAATTTGAAATAAAAGAGGAAAATATCCAATAGTGTTCTACATTTCAATGCTCCACACCACAGTAATAACACTGTTAACAGTGCAGTGTGAATTTTTTTAGATAATTACAGCAGAATTACTCCTTTATCTCGATTGAGATGAACCCTCCCATTTGACTGCGAGAGATTCACAGACTGTAATTCAGGCTTCTGTCAGCCCTGCTTGATTGACCATTTGCTCAAATGGCCTTAGATCAGAAAAAGGCCACTTGCCGTCACATTAACCATTAGACAGAAGTCATTAAAAGCTAAGGACAACACAATTTATAGGGGATTTTCTCAAAAACACAGTCTTCCTTCCCTTGGATATTTTAAAGTGTATCTTTTGATTAAGCCACCCTGAACAAGTTACATATTCCCATGATAATGAGCCCCTGTGGAACAACTTGCTGAGCTGTAGGACAACACGGTGCCCTCCCCCTTGATCGAGGCAAGTATCCAATTGTATTATACAATCATTTCAAGAATGTCATTGTTCACCACATTAAATGCATCATCTTTTAAATGAAGCCAAATGATGGATGTGTTCTCTGCACTCAGTTCCAGAAATAGTTCTGCTTCTCTTCAATAATCCATCCTTTTCCTGTTTCTGTGTGACTCTCATAATACTGGGCAGATAAGTCTTAGACCTAAAGTAAAATTTGGTTTTTTTTTTTTTATGTTTTACATTTTAGAATAATTTGCCCTGGCTTTGTAACATGAACAAAATGTCAAGCTTTTTTATCTTTTCTCCTGCTCACTATGTACTCAGAAAAGTAAACATTTTTAATTTCATGTATAGATGTCTGGGAACTTCTTAGTTTCATAAAATACAATTTTTTTATTTGTTACCACATAAAAGATATTGCAAATAATGTCATTGAACTGTAACTAACATTTACAGCCTCCTTTCAAACTTGCTGGTCTCAATCATCCTGTATACTATTGAAATTTGCTGAAATGACTTGGACAAGTTAGATAGTTATCATTATATCAATGAGATGAGAGAAATAAAACTGACTCTAAATCAAGTAGCATATAGAAACTCACACAGCTATTCACCTAACCCATGTGTAAGGCCCATGCAAACACTTCTCTATAATTCCCTGCAATTAGCAATAAAACACTTCACATCAAGGTTATACAAATTTTAGTTATATTTAAATAAAATGTCAGTTAGAATACAGTGGGTTTTGTTTGTTTGTTTGTTTTATTTTTGACTTTCTTATTTCTTGTGTATTTTACTACTTTGAGCCATGAACCATTTCAGCAAAAAGGTGTGAAAAATATACCCATTGGTAATCTGCAATACAGTGGTTTAAAAGTAAAACGTTTTTCTCTTTGTGTTCAAGCTTCACGTTGTAAGACTCAAGGAAGGATTCACAGAAAGGCTAGTATTTGATAAGACAGACTAGCATTTCACATACTTTAGCCGGGGAGACCAAGTTAGAAAAAAATGGTTTTAGCAAAATAAATTTCATGAGCAAGAAACAGTGAATGAGATGAATACGTGGCATTTTGGGTGAAAAACAACTTAGTCTGGCTGATAACGGGATCAAATATTGAAAAGTCATAAGACTTCAGACTAAGAGGACAACTGGGATCTTCCTATCATCTTGAATGTCAGACATCATCTTACTGCTAGCTCTGGGCAATGAATTCTGCCTCTGCTCTGGCTTGGAAACTCTGGAGAGACTAGAAGAGATAGGGAAAGGAGTGAAATAATAAAGATAATCCCTTGTTTGTGACAGAATTACAGAATAGTGCTGGTATTTATCACACTGAATTACCTTGGGGTATTTAGAACCAATTCTAAAGGGTGCCTCCTCTTTGATGGTGGGACAACTAAGCTCTTATTGCCGTCTTGGTATTTAAACAGCAGCCTCAGGGCTGAGAAGTCAACGCAGGAAGAAAGAGCAAATCATCCCTGTGCGGCTCAAATTGGACAATCATTTATCTCCTTATATTCAGAGCAAACAACAGGCTTATCGGCAGCATTTTTCAGTTATGAGAACTCCTTCTTGAGGTTCTGTTGTAGCAGGAGTATTTGAACTTTTGCCCAACTGAGAAAGATGCCTGAAAAACACTGCAGAGTCCCTAGAATGTAAGTAATTAGCCTGCTCATGTCATCTGCAGTCTGCTGGACGCTCAGCCTGTTGCTTTCCAAATGCAAAGACACAAAATAAAATGACAGGTGACGCTAACTTGAGCATCTGTGTGAGGGCAGGGTTTAATATGAACCGGAGATAAAGGAGGACCAGGTTTCTCCCTCACAGTCCTCGCCCTTCTATGAGATGACCTAGGTGGTGTGTGCTTCTGTGAAGCCCCTGAACACTGGCTGCCTTTCCAAGTATTCCCAGGATCATCAACCTTCAGGAATGACCGTCACCTGGGAATCAGGTAAAAAAGCAAATTCTAAGATACTCAAGACATAATCAAATCAGACACTTTGGGGATGGGACCAGGTAACCTGTTTTAAAATGCTTTTCAGGGAGTTCTGCTGCATGCTACATTTTGAACACTATAGCACTTGGTAACAAACAACACAATCTAAGTACCTAGAAACTAAAAATCTTCAACATCTCCCTATTTTCTGCAATAATATCCAGTCATTATTTAAAAGACCTTAACGTCGATACTAATCTAACTTTCTAGTCCATATCCCTTTCTCATCCATCAGAATCCTTTCTATTAATGAAGTCTGACAGAAATGCCATTTGTCCTCCACGCCTTTCCTGCTTTAAACCTCAAGATGAATATTTCCCTTTCCTGATGTTTTGTATGTTTGTGCTGCCTAATAAAACCTCAGTATAGTTGAGTTCTTTGTGCCTGTGCTCACAGTCCTCCCAGAGTTTTCTTTGGCTCCACTGGATGACCACTGAGCGGACAAACATTTCCTCCCCTGCATGCTATTTCTTAATCCTAAAATTATAACATAGGTGGGTCAGATATTATTTCAGTACTGTCTTACATTCAAACTTACTGTCAATACATGAAAGTGTGCATTAAAATATTAATGCTCTGCATGAAGTGCTTCGGAAAAATCTGTTATGTGTAAAAATATAAATAAAACTAAGAAATTAATGAAAATATAATACTAAATATATAAAGAATTAGGCAAAGGTAGCACATGTTTTGTGTTCTTCCATTTGTAGACAACTGTTTTCTAATGAATATTGTTCTAGAATAGAATGTATAAGTGGAGAAGTGTGCAGTCAGAATTGATTGAGGTTACAAAATAACTTGGACTTTAAAAAATTATGATTCAGAAATAATCAGCGTTATTTAGAATACAACATTTATCAAGATTAAATAATATTAGGAAAAACTTGTGTGACACAAGAATGAATTTGTGATTAAAGAAATTTTCGTTGCATAGATTTTATGTTTTAATGATTCATTTCATTTATTTGATAGCATACATTACCAAAATATATCTATGTTGTATTGTAACCATTTAAAATAATGCTATGAACAATCCGTGGTATTTTAAATTCTTACAGGATTTATATGACTGGGAAGGAAGATTTAATTTTCAGAAAACCAAGTAATCTTGGTTTTCTGAAAAAAAAAAGTAGTGCTGATACATATGAGAGACATGATCAAAAAACACTCCCCTAGTTCTAAATTTTTAAATACCTCACGGAAAATACAGCCAAAACTTACAAGATGAAATTTAAGATTTGTTTTGTATAAGAAGTTTGATATTTATTAGCTATTATTTCAAAGATCTGGGGAGCTTTTATAGAATATGCATTTTTGCAAATTCTTATCATAAATCAGTCATCAGAGAAAATAAACACATTGAAAGTAAAATCCTTTTATTAACTAAATATTTATTGCCCAACTCATGTCTTTTGTGGTTCTACTGTAGAACCAGTATGCAGGCTATTGCTATTGCTTAGGGTGAAATATTCGCCATGGCCGACAAAGCGGGTACTCTAGAGCATTGTATGAGAGAAAGAATATCTTCCAAGACAACATAACATACGTGGTACAATGTGGCTTAAGGCTGTATGCTGTAATGTGAAAAATTAATTACATCTTTTATGACAAAATCAAACTCATCCAATGACATCTGTCATAGCCTGATTTTGTATCCTGTCCGTATGTGAAGGTTGTATTAGATAGTCACGGGGAGAGACAGCTGCAGCTTCATTTTCTCAAAAGAAATATATTTTCCCAGTAGCAGTGTAGTTTCACTTCTGATATTTCTTATAAGCCAAGGCTGATGTTTATGAGATGGCTGGCTAGTCAACAGTCCAAAATTAACTGAAAGTTCTGGGGACCCGCCTCGTGGCCATGAACATGGTAGGCAACTTCTCTAAGCAACTGTGCTAACCAGACGCAAGAAACACAACACTAGGTATGACAGAACAGTGCTTGTCTCGGAATGGAATGATGCCTTTTCACGCAGCTTTCACATTTACAGATGAAGACAATGAGCACAAGAGAGGTTCATTAATGTCTCACATGCATTCCTCTTTCCTTGAGTAACTGGAATTCAAGCTTTTTATATAAATTGTCTGTTTTTGAAAACAACCAATAGAGCCTAAAGGGAATTGATCTGAGACCTCTGCAGACTCCTCCTACTTGGGTTGTCATCTATCCTTTCCCTTCCTTGACTCAGAAGGCCACTTTCTTTGCAAAGGAACAAAGGACCAGCAGCCATTTTGCTTGAGTCCCGACTCCAAGCTCTCTCAGCTGCTCAGTCACATGCCTCTACCCCGGCCGCCTGAGAGAAGCTGTGCTGTTCAACTGTACTTGCTACTTAAGCTGAGCTGCACTGCAGAGAGGACGATGCATTCCCTCATTCGCAATCCCACATCAAGTGCTCAGCAGTGATCTGCTGTTCTAGGCTCTAGTATGAGACACAGGACGAAGCCATTTCCATTGCTGTTCAGTTGGAATGTGTTATAATCTCAATTAATTTTGTAATGTCTTTGGTTGTTTTAGTATCCTGATGATGTCATATCTTGGCTTTTCTTTTATTCATTAACTCTAACTCCTAGTTCTTCAGTTTTCTACGTTCTTCAGTGAGATGCTTAGCACACTTAATAGCTTGTATTTAATATTAACAATGATTGCACAATGATCATTATTGTGTACTTATGATGTGTAATCAGTATATTTTAATTTATGAAGACAGTAGAAAAGAAGTATCACACAGAGTGATATAGCTAATCTTGCAAACGCAACAAACAAATCAACATAAAACAATCATATAGTGTTATAAATATTTGCACATTGTTAGCAGTGTGAATTCTGATATAATTTCTCTGTGATATAAAACAAAAATGGAATTATATGCGTTAATAAAGCTTTCTATGTGCCAAGCATTATTCTAAGTGCTCTGCACTGATTAATCAATAGAATCATCAGGACGACTCATTGATATCAGTAGAATTGTTATTTTTACTGTATAAAGTAGGAAACTGAGGTAAAGAGATTAAAGCACCTTACCTAAGGTTATGGAATTTGTAACAATTCAGTTAATATTTTCTAAATCTGCCTCTTATAGTCACTATTCCTGCAGCTTCAGATTGATTAAAATTCCCTTTAAAGCTGCACAACTGTTTTTAAAATGAAAATAACTTTACGTGATTTTTATAAATTCTTAGAACACACTACTAGCCTATAGTGAAACCTCATGAATAGTTCTATCCTTTTAATTGTTTCTCAAAGTAGCTGGACAGTTTGTCTCTGGCACCTAGTATTTAACACATGGATACTTATTTTTAAATGATTTAACTCTGTTGAGGCACAGTTTTTTCTTTGCTATATGATTTCATTAGCAAGCATCTTTAATACCTTCATGTATTCTTATGTTACAGTCCTATATGAAAAATAACCTATCACTACTGAGAAAGATCAACAAAAATTCTACATGAATATTTACTTCTGAAGAGCATAATATGAATTTAATCAGAAAAAATGAGAAAGCTATGATACCCGTTTCACGGTCATTTCACCTGCTTTGTGCTATAAAGAGGATTACGCTGTACTTCATTTCCTATTTGGAAGATATTTCAGTATATGTAAATAAGGTTCTATTCTAGTTCATGCACTACAATTAATCATGGACTACCGTGTCACTTTGCAATGGAGCTCTTAGTATTAAGTGACTCCATCTTCTCCCGGGTCTATAATTTTGGTTTCCTAGCACTTACATTTGTCTAGAACATGGAATTAATATATAATAAACTCCAAAGTGGTGTTCTGTCCCATGCGCCATGGCTGCAAAAGCCTTCCCTGCAGTGACACCTGCATCTGCAGCCATCTCATTTTTTCAGATCCATGGGAAACTGTGCTCACTATATTCACCAACTTTAGGACTTCTGGAATTCATTTTTTTCTCTGGAAACATGAACAATCAAGGAACTGGTAATAAGCACTAAAAACCTCAAGTGGATTGAGTGAAGCATGACATGGCTTGGTAAGATTGTACTGCTAGTAGGCATGCGTCCTGCTTTCATTTGTTCAGATCGTTATTTACTGACACTCTTAAGTTCTACTTATCAGTGTGGATAATAACACTACTCTAATTGTTGTTAGCAAATAGTATTTTAGTGGCAGTAGAACTATTTTATACCATTAGTGAACTAAGCCACTCCAGTAATATTTTGTTCTTTAATTTTACCATATTCAAAGCAATATTTGTGTGTATTACATACAAGTCCATTTCAGCAGCTCCATATTGTAGCCATCCTAAGATTCATACATATATATATAGCAAGCAAGTGCTTCCCGACATGTGTGTTTGCACACAAATAAATCCATCATCATTCAAAATATGCTGAGAAAGAGACCATGTTTAACACACCAAACCTACCAAACATCATAGCTTAGCTTAGCTTAGCTGACCTTAATGTAATCAGAAAACTTACAGCAGCCCAAAGTTCAGTGAAACCATCAAACACAAAGCCTTTCTTATAATACTGCTGAGTATCTCATGCAATATACTGAAGACTACACAGGAAACAAAAAAGATAATAGTTGTATGGTTTGCTTTGGCACATTATAAAGATGAAAATTTGTAAGTTGACCCATCAGAAGTTGGGGACTGTCTGGGTTTTATTTCTGATTAGTAGAGAAGGAAAGCATGCCATACTAATAAATGTGTCAAATATTTATTTTAAAATTATAAGATTATTTTAGGTATTATATATATACTCAAACATGTAAAAATATATCCATAAGTAAATTTTAGACATACAAACATACATGGACATATAGTAAAGTTTATAGATTAGACACAAACATGATAACATAGAACAATTATACTGTAATAAAAATCACCCAAATGTGGTCTCCCTTTCTTTGTCAAAACACTCCTGTGCTATGCCGTCTTGTGATGACGTGAGATCACAGCGCTGAGTCTGTCTGAGTTGTTAGGGTCGCTACTAGGACACTTTGCAGCCATTAGTAGGCAAAATCCAGGTTTTATGAACACAGGTAAAGTGACACTGATTGTCAGCCTGACACCTGAGATGTCTACTAAAAGACTGAACGGCGAGTAACGAGAACAATGTGTCTGTTAAATCTAGGTGTCCCCGCAGCCGCACGTGTTTGGAAGGTGACTGCATGCATGTGGGCGCCACGCGCTCCAGTCGTCCCGCGGCTGAGGGCACTGTTGGCACGTGGAGCGTGGTGGGCCACTTGGGGTGTGACCCGGAAGGGCGCGTCTTCCTCCCGGTTGCCCCCTTCGCTCTCCGCTTCCTGGCCATCCAGTTTCTGCCTGGCAGCGAGCCAAAAACAAGCCCCTTTCCTTTAAACTGCGGGCGTCAGGGGCTGCTATTGTACCTGGGCAGTGAGAAAGCGACGGCAGTGGATCCACTGGATAAGGCACGTGTGTGGTTTCCTGACGCTACTAAGGAGATTGCATAATTTTAAACCCGTATTATTTCTGGAATTTTCTGCATACTGTAGTCAGACCAGAGTTTTCTCCTTTTTTTCAGACCAGCGTTTGACAGCAGGTTCCACCTCAGAGGAGACTGCTGTGGTAGCTGTCCCTACCCACCTTTCTCTTCTTCTCCACGTGTTCACTAGACTATATGGAATTAGAAAGATCAGGGTACATTCAGCAGAATTGCACTGTAGCAGAGTTTTTAAAACAGAAGATATTTCAGCTTCTTCCAACAATGCAGTTTCTGCTTCTTCGTTTTGGCTGTATGCAGCTGTGTCACAGACATCAGTGACTGGTGCCATGACTCGACATAAAGTCTGATCCCACAGAAGAGAGAGGCTGGCTCACCGCAGCCCGTGTGCACACTCACAGGACAGCCACTGAGACCGTGTGCGCCTGGATTGGGCGAGAGCAGCCACATGAGAATACTATGTTTGAAGGAGAATTAGTAATTCTATACCACTAGCACCTATGCTTAGCACCTCCAGGGTAAAGGCGAGGGCTGTGACTAGGACAGGGACCTTCAGCTACACGCAGACGGTCACCAATGCTGGGTACTGTGACTTACGTTATTTTCAGTTTTATGATGGTGTGGAAGTGAACCCTATTTCAGACTTTTCATTTTGCCCTTTTCCTGGGCCTTAAGAATACATAGCTCTCCTGATACCGGGATGCAGCTTACAGCCCAGCCCAGTGTCCCAAGAGCAAACAAACAGTGCTGCTGTACAGCATACTGTGTTGTCAGTACTTTCTTGAAGAGAACTATTCAATAAATTGTATGGAACTTGCAACAAATTATCAAAAATTACACGAGGTGTCAGAATCTTTTATCAGATGATGTTAATATATGTGTTTTAAGTACTTTCTAGGTACTCTAACTTAAACTATGAATCATGGTGATTAGGCATAATGAATGCTTTTTGTCATGAATATTTTCAACTTAAGGCTTTAACAGGATGGTATTCTAGCACAATTCAAGGAATATCGACACTGTACATCGATAAAAGATGTACTACTTAATCTGTTTAGCTACAAAAGGAGTCACTTCAAATATTCTGTCTTTTACTAATAACAGAACAAAGTGTATTTTTTCCTCTATAACTATGAGGTGTCATGACACTTTGGAAATAATTTATATTTTCTCACAACAGAATCAATAGCCATCTTTCCAATTTCCTAGTATATCCACTAATAAGCACTTACCAAATGGATAATGTATTTCCGCACAGACTTGAAATAAAATGTGTAAATCAACACAATTGATAAAAACTAAAATTAGAAATAACCCAAAATCACATGAACAGGAAAATGGACAAACTAGTATATTTATACAATGAAATATTGGTAAGTAATGAAAAGAAGAGCTAATGTTAGTCATGATGACATTTAAAAATACACAGAAAGAGAGAGGGGGGGAGAGAGGAGGAAATAGCAAATTATCTTCATAATTCATTACTCATCACTTTTTTGATTATTTTCCTTGCATCCTCCTTTAGGGTTGTAGATCTAGTAATTAAAAAATAGAGGGCACCGGTCTCATGCTCTTGTACTTTTGGGAGCTTATTACATAAAATCAGGGCTACTTAATAACTGTGGTATTGACAAAGCCAATCATAAAACAGAAGCTACTAAGTGATTAGTGGGCAGGTTCCAGGTGATACAATGAAATAGAAACATGCCCTATACTTATATTAAAAATGTATTTATTGTTTGCCTGAAATTCAAATTTAACTTGTAACACATTCTAGTTTTTCTTTTAGACCTCTCTGATTCTGTAATATTTTATAGGTGCTTACCAACAGTATTTGTTTAAACACTACTCTTATAGCAATAATTCAGAGTGAAAATATCTTAATCATTATTAACAGAGTAATAAGAACTTTTAAAGTTAATTTACAGCTGTTATTTATCATAGTTTTCACGTCAACCCTGCACGTCCCTATCCAGTGAATGCCTTCCATTTTCATCTTTATTACCTAATGGGCCATAGCTTTCATTAACACCTTTCAGCTAATGGGGTGCAAAAGTGTGGCCTCTTCCTTCACACAAGATTGTGCATATCCACTTAACAGCCTTTAACACTTTACGCTAAGCTATTAACTCAAAAAGTCCTCACATAATAAATTTTTAACTGGTGCCTAATGATGGTTAATTGAAGAATAATCAAATACGTTCAATCTATTATTCAGTGTATGTAAAACCAAATCTTTTATTTTCTTATCTCAAAAATAATCTTCATGATTTTCAAAAATGTCATGATTTGCATTTTAAAAAATTAAATGAAAAGGAAGGGCATGTAGCTCAGTGCAGGGCGGGCATCCTTAGGTTCCACCCCTGGTGCCACAAATATACTAGAAAGCAATTAATTCATTATGGAAAAGAGGATTTCTAACAATATATTTCAAAGTAGTTCTGTACATTTATGCACCAGAAGATCCTCTATATTACCAGGACAAAGAGAATACAGTTGGCTGTGAAGTGACCGGTTCACTGACAGAAAAGCAATAAAGTTTTAAAATGACTTAAAACATGATTTTCAGTGCTAGCTCCTACAAGCTTTGTTAGTAAATTAAGACCAAACAACAGTTTACTCTATCATTCTTCACTACGGAAAAAACACAATCGGACACTCAAACAATAGACATAAAAAAAATTAAAACGATGGGGAAACAAGAAGAAAATAGGAACAGTGGCAAATGTACGGTTATAATTGTATTATGGTATAGTATGAAGCAAGCTGAGAAGTATGTGCCTCTGGCCCCCAGAAAGTGTTTTGTTTTGCAGGGCCTGCAGTTTGAAACCAGAGTCCCCTGTATGCCCCAAAGCTCTCTACTACTGAGCTACCTTAACAGTCAGACAAAAGGTGTTTTAACAAGTGCTTGAGTCCATTAACAGTTCTATGTTGTGCCTAAATTGTGAACATTCTTCTATGTAGAATGCACTTGACCTTCTCATGCCACTTTACTTGATGGTACCAAGTAAACCCGTGGAAAACGAGCACAAATTCTGCGGGCTGGAACTCCAGCTCCATGAGGGGGCCTGATCCTGTTTGCTCTTCAAATTGCCCCCATTTCTTCCCCTTGTCCGATACTTGGAGAACCCATGCTGTGTTCCATGGAAGATGCACACAAAATAAAAAGGCGGGCAAATAAAACAAAAACCAAGCACAGACTAATATACACACACAGGGCAGAAATGAAAGCTGCAAACATGTTTCCACACAATTAGCTATGAGGAGCTGAAACCAAATCATTGACTCCGTCTTAAATGGGTGAAACAGGAAGTCCCTCTCTGAGCTCAGGGTGCTAGGTGTTTTTGCAAAAGCAGCCATGTGTGTGAAACATCCACTGTCTTCAGCACAGTGTGCTCATTCAGGCAGACAGGAGAAGTTCCTGAGAGGCTGCTCTTTGCCAAGAGAAGACTCAAGCCAACACCAACAAGAGCTTCTCGTGGTGTCCGCTGCACCAGCAGGAAAGAAAGGGAACAAAAGTCACCACCACAGGAAATCCAGACTTGCCAGGGATGCTGAAACTCGGAACTAACACCCTCAAAGTGCCAGGCCAAACACTGGAGAAAGAACAAACGCAGCAAAAATGGAAGGTCCTTCCACGTTTCTAAGAATGCACAAGATAGCCCCAGAAGAGTCTCACAAATGGTAAACCCTCTCGTGAAAAAGCTGTGAGAGACAACTAGAACAGTACCATTTTTTCAACTATTATCTTATTTGTTTTAAATTTCTAGCCTGCATGCTGCAGGAAAAAAGAACAATTATATGTGACGAACATGTTCTGAAAGGTACTTGCGTCTTTTAGATTAAGCTGATAAGATCTTCAGAAGGTACACGTTCCCACAAAGGCATTTTAAATAGCTGTAACTGCTAGAAAACAGTATTCGCCTTAAAAATATTTTGTTCTCCCTTAAATATGTATTGGCTGTGACAGATTTATTTGTAAAATATTTCACTGACAAGTAAAAATGATCGTGAGCTCTTTTCACACAAGCTTTCTTAATTATGCACTAATTTAGATAAAAGAGAATGGCTCATAAATGTTATATTCAAGAGTCTTAAAGTTTCCATTATGCCTGTAAGAATAAATGCTAATAAGAGCTACAATCTTATTCAGCATAATTTGGATATATCATTTTTGTTTTAACACTAAATCTGGGCGTGGTGGCACACACCTATAATTCCAGCACTCAGCACTGGGTAGGCTGAGGCAGGAGGATTGTTTTGAGTTTGAGACCAGCCTGGGCTACAAAGTGAGCTCAAGACCAGCCTGAACTGCATAATGAGACCCTGTCTCAAAAAGACAAAAACAAAAACGAAAGCAAGTCAGGTACATAAATTATTATTTTTTCTATAGTTAGTTGTGTTTAGTACTCATAGATTTTTATAGAAATCTACTAATAAGGAGTATTAGTAGTGAAATATTTTTATTTTCCCACTGGAATTCTTTGCAATTTGAGTATGTCTCATAATTTAAAACATGTTAATTTTTCCTAGACTGCTGTTTTGGGAAACAATATGAATTAAAGAGCAAAAACATTCAAAATGGAAGTCTCATTTTTAAAATCAGATTCAACAGACATAACATTATTGTATCTAACTCTGTAAAAGTTTGTAGAATTGCATTCTATCAATATATATATTTATCATTTTGTACTAACAATATGCATGTAGTAGGTCACATCTTGAGAAAAATAATATAGTTTCAACTCACCTAATGTTTCACACAAATATATCGATTGGATCGCAAGTACATATTTTCTTATTGCACAATAGTAAACTATGTTTTAAAATCCAGGTATCGTCTGAAGAACACTTCAGAGTGCTTTCAGCTTAGAGACTCAAGCTCTGACTGATCTGTCATACTGTGCAATCTGCCTCTTGTAGTACTGCCTGGAATGAGCACACTATGTACTGTAAATGTGTACGGAACAAGCAAGGGAGTCAGGAGACAGGAGGGTGGGGAGGGCAGAGAAGGCAACGCTGAGAAAAGGACTGAAAACGTGTGAGTCTGGTGTGTGCACTGGGCTCTAAAGAGGCCATTTATCACTGACTCCTGTGGCCTTTCTGAAGGGATTTTTACATAGTTCGCTTCTAATGTCCATGCAATATGCCTCTCTAAATGAGCTACATACATTATTATTCAATGTTATTGATGGCTTTCCTGCTGGTAAGCAAAGACTCAAATCTGCTTATGAAACAGAAGGAAGGCTGGGGGTATATGCATGACTGCAAACAGCAGGAGGCACGGAGTTTTCCTCATTTGTCCCTTAAATCATCATGTGGACTTGGTAAAAACATCAAGTTGATAATGTTGACTTTCCATGTTTTTGATATTAAAAACAGTTCACTGTCAATAAAGCAAACTAATGAATTTCCTAATATAGTAAGTCATAATCAGTCAGGGCTTCTTTTTTGTTGTTTGAAACAGACTCTCACTATGCAGTTCAGGATGCTCACTTTGAAGCCCAGGCTGGTCTCAAACTCACAAAATTCCTCCTGCCTCAGCATCCTGAGTGTTGGGACTACAGGAGCGCACCATCACACTTGGCTGTTAGGGCTTTTGAATCAATAAGATATGAGTATATCTTTGGTAAGAGAAAATTAAATAGTATCTAAAATGAATTCTATGTAGTTTTACATGGTGAATATTAGCCTTGAATTTGGAAATAGCCAATGTGGAACATTTTAAGTGAGAAACTCAGTCTACCATTGAGCTTATAATTCAATTTGTAAATAGACTCACTTACACAGACAAAAGCAAAGACCTGGTCCTAAGAAGAAAAATAACTGTTCAAAGAGAGTATCTAAAAAAAGTGCACTAAGAGAAACTGAAATTTGAAATAGAAAAAAATGAAAGTACCTATTATCACAGCAAATCTAAACTCACTCATTTACAGCAGTCTAAGTCATTGTACTAACAGATGCAGACAAGGAGACCAAAGCTTCTGTTGTCATGGATGAGCATGACAGCAAGGCAGGGTGCAGGGCTGTATGAACACAGAGTGGCACATGCAACAATGTCTTAGAAGTCAGAGACACCTCCAGGGAAGTTCCACTGCGACTTGTGACTGTGGAAGAAGTAAGGGGCTGAGGGGTTTGGAAGTAATGCATCAAGTGGAAATAATGTCAGCATCAGAAAAGCCACAGAGGCATTAGAGACCAGCATCAAAGTAAACATAAAACTTAGTGAAATGAGAGCCTAAGACGCTAGAAGCATCAGAAGAACCGAAGCCAAAGTGTGGTCAGATACTAAATGATGAAGCTCGTAGCAGAGGCCTCAGCTGGAGAAACAGGTGAAGGAACTGTGGAAAGGATTCATCTTTAACTCAACCCATGTTGTGAAGGAGGCTGCCAGGGAAAAAAGAATTAGAGTCTACTTTAAAAGTTCATCTACTGAAGTAGATGAATATCAACTTTTAGATACTGAAGCTTTTGTCTAGTTATTACAGAATCACCTCATATACTTAGTCTAAACCAAAGATTTCTGTGTGTTTGCATAAGTAAGAGCATTCTTTTGTTTAGCAAATTATAGAATACTACTACTCAGTAGTATTATAAATATAAAATTGAGGCAAGCACAGATTATCAACTAACCATCCTCAAAAATTAATTTTGTACCAGTAAACTATAAAATAAGTTAGCATTTATATTATACTTTCTAGTTCGATCCCCAGTACCACCAATATATATATATATATATATATATATATATATATATTATACTTTCTTTCAAAATAATTTCAAAGCTTTGTGGAGCAACAATACTAATAACTTTCACTGAGATGCACTTTGGGTTCAGTTCTCTCTAAACCTGAAAGTTTCTTCCTCAAATGTGTCCTTCCAGTTCTGCATTGACAAAATTTAATTATCTTTGCTATGGTAAACTGAATTTTATAATACAGGAAAATAAAAAGCCTACAATATACATTTATATTGTTTGTTATTTTTAGCACATATCTCTTCCAGAGCTTGATCCTTAATCTCTTTTTGAGGATTATGTTTGAAGCAGATATCTACTAATGTTTTAAAATGTATGCTTGTATCTGTTTGATTTTCACAAATTATAAAAATCTGACTTTGTTTAAAAATTAGCTAGAAAATACTACACCATACAGAAAGTATAAATATATCACAGAGCCAGGTGGGGTGGCACGCACCTGTGTTCCCAGCATTCAGGAGGCTGAGGCAGGAAGATCAGTGAGTTCAAGGTCAACCTGAACCACACAGTGAGACCTTGTGTCAAAAAAGCATAGCACAAAGGGCTATAATAAAGATCTTAGTTGCTTAGTACTAGAAAGAATTCATTAGGTAACAAATTGCAAAATGTTTCCAGAATATATTATAGAATGCAACATTTAAAGAACATAGCAGGTTACAGGGCACAGTGGTGCTTGTCTGTAATCCTACTCAAAAGTCTGAGACAAGAGGATCCTCTTGAGTTCAAGGTCAGCCTGGGCTACATAAGTGAGTTCAAGGCCAGCCTGAACTATACAGTGAGCCTCTGACACACATACACAAAAAGCAAATGAAAAACTGAAACAGAAAAACAAAAACAAAAGCAAAAAGAAGCAACAACAAAACAAAACAAAACAAAAAAAGAACATAAAAGACTATAGCTCAAATTTAGAAACAGGAGAGTTTAGCTAGTGTGGAGAAGTAGAATTAGTAAAATTTACCACCAATACTCCGAGGCTTAAACTCTTTCCAGCAATCTCTATTCACCTCTCCATAAAGAGACATCCAGTTAATGATAATCACTTCTTTATCCTGCATGATAATTTGAAAAAGATCCTACAGATGGCAAGAGAAAATGCCTCATTAGGAAGCCCCAGGCCTTCTTTTTCCTTCCAAGACATCAGTCAACAACAATGAACAACACTGTTTTGTGAGAACGCCGGAAACCATGTGGCCTTGTGTACCCCAGGTGAAGTACAACCCCGGTCCTGAGCCAGCCATAGCGCATCCACACAGCTATTCCTGGGGCAGCCAGCACACCTGCAAGCAACCCCACTTTCCAGTACCTTTGCAGGGAGGTGTGCGCTAGGCTTTCCACAATGTCGCAGTACCAGGAGGGCTGCCTTGAGGGTCTGGCTTCTCTTTTACCTGACTCAGAGCACTGCCCAGACTTCTCATAAACTACGTTGGGGGCCACTGCCAAGAAAGACAGAAAAAAAAGAACACCTTGGAGGGTTACTCTTTTCAGAAGACTCCTAGTGCAGGAGAAAAGGGAACAGACCTCACAGCCCCTTCCTCTGGGAGTGAAGAGAGTAGATGCAGAACCAACATTCTGGTCTCAGATGGTGTTGCCTCAAGGGCTGGTCTCTATGATAGAGCACAAAGGGTAGCCAGCATGCTTTAGGTCCTGAAGGTAAAGAGCTAAGGAACTTACTGGTTCTCCAGAAACTTGTGCTACAGGAAACACTGGCTGATAGCATGGCAGTTTCTTTCCATGCTGGGAATGGGAAGAGCAGAATGGACATCCAACATCCTGGTTCAGGAGAGGTGGCACGAGAGAATGCTTCATACCCGACTCGGAGTGCTGACGAAACCTACAGTAGCAGTCCGTGGGACTTCAGAATAAAAAGAGCTGGATGGCTTAACCAGCTCCAAAGGACCCATTCTACAAGAAGGAGGAGGAAGCTATAAATTCTTAGAAAAGGATGCGAGAAAACTTTCACTGGAAATTTACACATACAAGTCTAGGTAAGGCATGTCCACAAAAATATGTGAGAAGACTCCAGAATCCCTAGGTAGGCTGATTGGTGAAAAACTTTCTCTATACAAAGCCAGTTCATAAAAAATGGGTGCCATGTTTTGAAAGTTTAGACCCCACACAAAGGAAAAGGCTCACAAAAGAACCATTTTCTATGGCCAAACAGAAAGAAACAAGACCCAGAGGAATAGAAGGATTTGAGTTTGTGGTAAAAAATTCAACATACCTATCATAACGATGCCTGGTGAGCTTAGGAAAACAATGTGGGGAAAAAAATGAGAATGACAAAGCAGTATTTTTGGTTCTGATTTAAAAGAACCACACAGAAATTCTGAAGCAGGAAAACACAATATAACTGGACTGCATAATTCACAAGAGGTGAAAAACAATGCGCTTCATCAAACAGAGGGATAAATCAAGAACTAGAAAGTAGGTCGATTCACAGTGTGTATCAGAAGAGGGAAAAAAGGGAAAAAGCAAAAGGGCAAACTGGGGCTAGGTGCGGCGGCGCACACCTGTCATTCCAGCGCTCTGGGAGGCTGAGGCGGGAGGGTCACAGGTTTGAGCCCAGAGTGGCAACTTAGGACTCGGTGATGCTGTGTCTCAGATGGAAGGGGAGGGGAGGGAAAGCAGACTGGAGATGGGCCGTGGGGGAGGGTGAAGGAGGGGAAGAAGGGAGAGGATGCAGCTTAGTGCAAAGACCTTGGGTTCAATCCCCAGTACTGACAAAACACACAAAGCAAGACCTGGAATGCGATACAGAAGGCTCCGGGAAGTAAGAATGCGCCATCAAGCAAGTAGACAAATACTCCAGCTGGCAGACTCGGGCTGGAAAGGAGAAATACTAAGGGCAAAGCCTTCTTTGAAAATTTGATAACTAAAAACTTCTCTTTTGTGTACGAAAATGTTCCACAAACTTTTAACAGTCACAGATACACTGAACCCCATGAACATTTCTTCAACTCATTACCAGGTTTCCAAAAGTGAAAGACAAAAACAATTTTGAAACCAGCAAGGAAAAGCAACTCATCCTAAAACCAAGAACCAATTTCTGAATTATAAAAGAAGAGTAGAGTGATATTTTTAAAGTACAAGAAAACCAAATGACACAATATAAAAAGATAAAATCCCAAAAAACAAAAAATAAAAATCTCTGCCAAATGAGAAAACTATACCTGGTAGAACTTGTCCCTAAAAATTACTAAGAAATAAAGAAATAATAAACAAAAACTGAGGAATTCGTTAACATTGTACTTGTCTTATTAAAAAAAAAAAGACAAAGGGACTTCTTCAATTTGAAATGACAGAACGTAAGACATAGAAATACAAAAGCACATGTAAAATTTTCTGGTAAAGGTAAGTATATAAACAAATAGAGAATTCTGCAATACTTAATGAAGAAAAACATTTTCCTCTGGGCTAGAACTTAGAAGGCACAAACATATGACTAGAAAATGTATTAATAAGTACAAAGTATAGAACATGTAACTGACATTAATACAATGTGTGTAAGAGAAACACATTGGAAAAGGAGAGTTTTGTGCTGCTGAAATTAAGCTTTGATTTATTATTGATTATAAAAATGAGACAGTTCACATAACCTTGACAGTAACTACAAGAAAATACATACAGAATGTACATTAAAAAAATGAGAAGGAAATCAGAAGAAAATGTAAGTTCTTTCTTTAAGATACTTGTTTCAGTATAAATGAATAAAACTGTTCAATCAAAGGCAATATATTAAAAGTTCATTGATATCATTATACTGAATATTGAATAGTTGAAGTCTTTTCTACTAAGATAGAGAACAAGACAAAGCTGTACACTTTAGCTCTCTATTCAACATAACACGGGCTGTCCAAGCAAGAAAAATCAGGAAACAAAGAGAAATAAAAAAGCATCCAAATCAGAAAAGAAGGAACATTAGTGCTGGTCTCAAACTGCATATCAGATATAGCAAATCCTGAAGATTAGACACCTTCCTCCCCCAAAATACTTCAGTAAGGCTGCCAGGTTCAAAATCAGCGTACATAAACCGCTGTGCTCCTCCACAGTAATAATGAATAATACAGGAGGGAAAGTAGAACAATCCTATTTACAGTGGCAGAAGCAGAATAAAACATGTATAAATAAACTTGACTAAATAGGCAAAATCTTAGAACAAAAATTATAAAACATTGATCAAAGAAGTTAGAGATGACAAAATTATGGAAATTAGGGAATACTGTCCCAGGTTCATGAATTAGAAGATTTAATATTGTCAAATTGTCCATAGAACCCAGAGCTATTGATTATATGAAATCCCTGTTAAAATGCCTAAATATATTTTGCAAAAAATTCAAAAAACCAACTGTTATGAAATTCATAAGAAACACACAGAACACAGATAGCAAATATATCTTGAAAAAAAGAAAAAAAATTGTAAAAGGATTCACACTTTCTGACTTCAAAACATGGTAGGTAGAAAGAAAACAATAGTAATCAACATGGTATAATACTGCCACTAAAAATAAACAAAATATAATCCAAAAATCAGAATAATGAGCCTGGAAATACGTCTATCCATAAACTTTCAAATGATCTTCCACCAGAATGCCAAGAATATATAAAGGTGAAAAGATAATCTCCTCAAAAAACGATGCTGGGGAAACGACATCCACAACACGAAATGAAATTGAACATTTATCTCACCACCATACAAAAAGGCAATTCAGAATGGATTAGAGGCTTAAAGGTGAGATGGAAAGCCATAAAACTCCTGGAGGAAAGCATACAGCAAACGCTTCAGAGCACTGGCCTGACACATACGCGAAGGACCTAATGTAGTCAAACTAAGTAACAGCAGAAAAAGGACACACATTGCCAGAGGTCTGGGTGAAGGGGAAGAAGATGCGGGGCTGTGCAATGGGTGTGGCATTTCAGCCGTGCCTGGCGGAAGTTCTGGGGACGTACTCTACAATGATATGTCTAAACTTGGCAATACCGTGCTATCCAATGAAAAAACTAAATAGGATAGATTTCAAATTGTGTGTTTTTATTACAATAAAAATTTCATGCTACCTCAGTTTGCAGGGAAGGGCCTTGGGACAAGCCTAGGAATGCTTTATGTTTCACAGTCAAGGTGTATTTCCATCTCACAAAATTGTGAAATTCTGAGTTGTGTGTGTGCGTGTGTGTAACAGTGCTTTGTGATGTGAAGCACTGTGAGCAGTGGTGTGATGTGCTTCACCGAAGACTAAGCTGTGACTTCACGCTGTAGCAGTGCCAACATTTCATTCTCTAATCTGGCAGAAGGACCTGCCATTAGCATCACAGTGTTAGTTAGGAGAATGAAAATCTTGGGTTAATTCTTGCCCAGAGTTGAAGCAGAGTGGCCTTCATTTGTATCGATTTGAATAGTGAATAACTGTGAATAATCATTTCCTAGAATGATGGTGGATTTTAGACCTGTATAACGTGAGATGTACCACATACAGAGTGAATTTGGGGAGAAGTGTCCAAGACAGTGTTCGCCCTACACTTCCCACTTTCTTTCAAAGTCCTTCTGCAGTGGGTAAAGAGCAATGCAAATGTATTCTCATTCCTGCTTGGACTACAGCGTGCTGAGTGTTGAAAGAGACCTGTGAGGTGAGCATAGGGAGAACACGGTCTTGGACATTTCTTTCCAATTGCATCACAAGAGGCAGGTAAGACCTGAAATAGTGTTTCTACAGTCGTGCTTCACTGCCCCAAATGAAGCTGTGAAGAACTTAGTAACTATCACTGGATAGAGCTGGGGATATAGTTCAGTGGGATAAACGCCTCCCTGGCCAGTGCAAGGTCCTGAGTTTGATCCCCAGTACTGCAAAAAATTAAAAAAAAATAAAACTATCACTGGATAAATATGTTACTCAGAGGTAAACAAAAAAGTCATAGCAAAGATAAACATTTTTATTTGTGAAAAAATCAGGTAATGTGTCAATATTATAGTAATATTAGAAATTACAAGCAGAGGTTTTAAGTGTTTGAGAGCTCCTACGACAGTTTTTTTTTTTCACTGTGATTACATTTGCCAAAAAACTTTAGGCCTGGCCGATCAGTGTTCACCACAAAATCATTTATCAGATGCCTTTTAGGAAAGTTCCTAAGCCTAATTTAATACATTATTATTCAATTGCCTGACACAGAGAGCTCAAAGAAGCAATTACACTGACAGAATGAATTTTGTGCACATGCACTTGATTTCATTATTGAAAACTGAAATGATTGCATGATTATTTATTAATTACCACCATTTTTACTTAAAAGACTTTTAAAACAGTAGATTAATGCCAGAGTTACAATGTTCTCAGGTTAAAATTATAAAATGAAATTGATTCATATGGACAATTATGCCCCTAAAATATTACATATGCTATTCAAAAGTCAGAGATAATAAAAATAAGTATTTCAAAGAACATTAAGTGATATAATCAAATGGATTTTTAAAAATACATTCAAACATCATCACATCTCATGTAGAAGAACCAATTCTTGGTATTTACAATTAAGGTAGGAATCACATCTATAAATACTCTTCAAACATTTTGGCTTTCTATCTTTACAGGCAAAAGGGGCAAGGGTTATTATATAGGCAGCGCTCAGCATAATTTAACTGCAAAATTTAGGAGACTGTAAAGATGTTCTTATTATTACATTGTGAAGTAATTAAATTGATGAAAATAAAGCGAGGCAGCTTCTGTATTAGATGTTTGCATCTGTATTACCGTGTGAAGTAAGTAATCAATTTCTTATCATATTCCTCATTTTGTGTAATAAAACATCATCGGTACATATTTAAATGAACTTTAAACCTATACCATTACACTTCTCCAAAATATGCTCTAAAAAAGTTTCACCTAATAGTAGAAATACATTGATTTTACACTCAATCATTCCTGCACTGAACCCAGTACGATTACTGTTAATAATGTTGTTTTTGAGGTAATTTTCTGACTTTAGAGTATAGTATTACAAACATGAAATGAACTCTTTACAAATTATTTGGTTTTTTGAACATTTGAGCCTAAGTTCTTCCCCTCAATATCAGCAGTTTTCAAAGCTTTGCCAAGGTTGAAGCCAGCTTTGTCGCTCAATGCAATTGGCAGCTGAACCCAGGATCGCTGCTCCCTCTACTGTCCTGGCCCTCATTGGCATCTGCCATTAGCCAATTCAGTAATGACAGACATAAGCCATTCACAAGAGTAACTTATTTTAAATAAGAGCAACAGAAAAAGGAGTGTATAAAATTTGTGATTACGGAGGATAGTTACAGACCAAAGGGGATACAGCAGTGCTTATTGGTCTGCTTACATGTTTTCTAGAGTTGTTCTACTGTGGCAGGGAACAAGGCCTTCCCCTGCGCTGGCTGATCCTGCCTAACTTTGAGGCAGATGCACAGCAGCTGTGCTGCAGCCAACCAGCAGGCCAGGATGGTGTGCAATGAGTGGGCTTGTGTCATAATGGATAGAGTCCTGTGTTTGTGAGTACCTCTATAATTGTACTTTTAACCAATGCCTACAGTAGTAAAATGGTATTTGATTTGGAAAGTTGAAGCCCATAAAAAGAAAATAAAAGTTGAGAAAAGAGCAACCCAGGGAGACATTCCCCTACCTTTCTTTTGTCATGGATTGGACTGTTGCTGTATGAACATTTTCAGAATCGATAAAAGTAATGAAATCATCACTCAAAAAATTGAAAAGTCTGCTCCTTTTTGCCACCAGGCAACCATGAGCAGAAGATGATTATTTTTCTATGTATTTTATATTTAGACTAAAGAAAAAGTGGAAGAAATCAAGTATTTCAAGTCATTGTTTAATCCCACATGACCTCCTATGTAAAGTCTTGCTCTTTTAATAATGCCTGTGTCTCTTATGGGAATTACAACTCCGTTACAGTTTCGGATCGGTGTCTGTCTTAATGAGCAGAATGCGAAGTCTTTTAAATTCAGCTGTCTTTTATTAGTATTGATAAGCCTACAAAATACTACAATGATTTATGAACATCTAGGAACTAAGCATATATCTGGAGAATAAAAACTAACGAATCATAGATAAGCTTTTTAAAAATTCCTACCTTTGGGGGCTGGGGATATAGCTCAGTGGAATAAGCGCTTGCCTAGCAAGCGCAGGGTCCTGAGTTCGATCCCCAGTACCGCAAAATAAATAAATAAATAAAAAATAAATTAATTAATTAAAATAAAAATCCCTACTTTTATTTCTCCATTGCACACCAATGATATCACCCAATCACTCTTACCAGCGGTAATTTGTTCCTGCCTCTATTGGACAATTATTTATTGAATATCTGCTAGGTGGCAGCCTCTGTCCTAAATCTTGAGATAGATAATTTTTTAAAAATACTGAAAGTCTGCTAACACTGAGCTTTAATAATAGATGCAAAGGAAATACTATTGACCTAAGTACAAAACAATATTAAGTCCCATTTTAGAAAGGTCTTAAATATCACATATCATAACTGGTAGTACAGTGCTCTTCATATATTTAGTAGGGGAATTTATTCTAGAATAGGAAAGCCTCCCTGAAGAGCTCATTTTAATGAAGCATGAGATGCAGAGAACATTTTGTATAATAACTAGATATACTAATGCGAATTCATGATAAACTAAATGAAGCCTTTGAAATATAATGCGCAAATAATATTATTTATAAAAATGTATACTTTATTTTTAGAGTAGTCTACAACGGATTTTTCTTTTAAATTTCACACGAGTCATTCTTATCCTTGCAAATTCAGTGATACAAAATTAAGGATGAACCCCCTCTGAAAAGTATGCAGTGCAAAAAATCATTTCATAGTTTTGTAAATACTTAAGGAAAATGTGGGGAATGTCTTAGCAATTTTTATGAGAGAAGAAAATCTATGGAAGATAGAATAGTGCAATCATTTAAAAAATGTCTCATGCTTGTTCTACCCAATACGCAAGAGTCTGGACTAGATGAATAATTTTAGTAAATGGAACTCTTGGAATCAAAGGAATATATTTATTTTAGTCTGAAATAGTAAAAGCAAATGTGGGATCCAAATGCACAAATCTAGATTGAATTAAATTTGTCCTCTTTTATCAGAAGTAAGGAAAATTAGAGTAGGTTTCTCTTGGGGATTAATCTTGAATTTTTCTCACATATGATTCTTTCAGCAATTAAGCACTCAAATAATTTATTTTTATAGAGTTTGTACAAAACTCCGTAAGTTCCAAGAAGATCTTAAAACTGCAGGAGATTGATACAACCAGAACAACGTCAACTGAGTTATGTAGAAAATGAATGAGAATTTCACTTGTGTTCTGTAAATATAGAGGAATATCCTCAACTTTCTAACCCACACAAAGAAAACATTCTAAAACATATATATTTTAGTTTCCAAATGTTAATAATTTCAATTTAAGAATAAATCATCTTATTTGGAGTCCACTCATGTATTTTTTATCTTGAATAGAATTATTACTATTTCTAACAAAGTTACCTCACACTCTTACGTTATTCTTTTTAGAGGATTTTGTTTATTTTATATATCATTTCCAGAAGTGGTTTGTGAAATAATTTTGGTCTTCAAAAAACTCTTAGGGAAAGAATTAAGTTCAGTGTAACTTAAACTTACAATATTTACCTTTAGTCTATATCATGAAAAACAGTGCTTCTAAAAAATAAAGAAACACTGAATATTTACATGAAAACTTACTGCAAGTTTTCATTCTTAATGAACAAATATTTAATTTAAAAAAATTACATTGTGGATATTCTAGGCTTGAGCTTTGGAGTCTATGTCCACATGTGTAGAAATGGCTTTTTGAAGCTGAATTTTAATATTATACTCACATTTTGTAACAGGCTTCATTATGAGAAATAATCAAATGAAAAATTATTTCTGTGTTCATTATAATACTGTATTATTTTGTCTCACTGTGCCTTTATACCGTTTCCAAGAGAGATGTTTTCTTAGCACTTTACTAAAAGAATTTTCTTCTCTTCAGGAATGGGGAGAGCGTCCTCCTTTGGATAATTAGAACATGGCAACTACTGTGTATATCCCTCATACACCTGTAGAGCGCACCACGTTTCTATGTGAGAGATCATGAGAGAGTCAAGAGGCACAGTGATGACAGAGGCTAAACGTCACAAAGTATATAGTCATATATAGTCATCGGACCTCAAGATCATTCTAGATGCCTTGTTTCCTAATTCTGTTTTATCCTTGTTATTACACATATTTTCTTTATTGTAAAACATGGGAATATCCACAAAAAGAGGCAAGCACGTAGGTATTGCCTTACAAAAACAGAAATAGAAATTCTGTGATATTTTAACACATTTCTGATAAACATTTCAGAGGCTCTCATAGAACAGCTCATGAGATTTTTAAAAGTACAGGAGTTACAAATAATGGTTTGATTGATTAGGACAAACAATTAAGAATATTATAGTGATAGTCCCTAGTTTTGAGTAACTGAATAATTCTAGCAACTAATTAGTAAAATTTCCCTTCATTTGTCAGAAGGAAATTTACCAACGTGCAGCATTTCTGGTTTAGTAAAGCAAGACTGCACAGCAACTCTAACATGAGGCCAGAGAGCTGCAGGAAGACCGCATGTGTGTAAAGATGCCTGAGCAAACTCACAGTGTGGGAGCCTATTTATTTTACTTCAGCCATTTATTCCACTATTTGTCAATGATACCACAATTTTCATAATAGATCCCCAGAAAAATTCAACATCTCTAAGAAAGAGCAACAATAATTTACTGAATGAAAAGTCATGTGGCACCTTAAAATGTATACCTTTTGTTCTGTGAAATGGTGAGAAGGCTGCAGGCTCAGGGTTGGTAAACCGCCTGGTCCAATTAGAAATGGTCCAGAAGGATTTGCAGACGCTTACTGAAGATACAACAGCAATTTGCAAGCAACCAAGTGGTAAGAAGAGAACCACCAACAGCCACCAGAAGAAAAATGTACACTGACATCACTAGGAGACATTATAGACACACATTAGAATGGACTGAAAATATCGAAAACACCCAAACCTGGTGAGACACAGACACTAACTCATTCATACACCGATGTGGAGAATGTAAAAAGATAGCAGTATAAGAACAACAGCTGGTAGTTTCTTGTGAAACGGATCGGGTACTTGTCGGCAGTCAGCTCAATAATAGAACCCTGCCTTCCCCACTACACTTCAAAATGAAAGGAGACCCACAGCTTAATCCCTAGAACCTGCAAATGTGTTACCAACGATACTTCTCAAAGGGATTTTGCAGATGTGATTAACTGAGGTTCTTGACGTTAGAAGATTAAACTAGATTATCCAGGTGAGCCAAATGTCACAAGAGAAGGAGGGAAGCACAACATTCCAGGCCAGAGAAGGAGACATAAAAACCACAGCAGAAGGGAGAAAGAGAGAATAGGGGGGAGGCCTGAGGATGATGCTGTGGCTTGGAAGATGCACGCAGGGACAGGATCAAGGAATGTGCACAGCCTCAGGAACCACGGAGAAGCTAGAAGGCATATTCTCCCTTAGAATCTCTGCAAGGAACGCATACATATCCATGCGTCAAAACCTGTAAGATTTCTAACCTCTAAAACTGTAGGATAAGAGAATTTGTATTATTTAAGCCAGTGTGGCAATCTGTAACCACAGCAACAGGAAACTCATGCACCATGTAACTCAGCTATTGTATTTGTTTTGACTTGTGTCTGAATGTCCCCCTAAGCTTTATGTGGTCCTAGGTGGGACTTTTATAGAGGTGGATGGATGTAGAGTGTGCCGTGCTGGGATTAAGGGTGTGTGATTACTAAATTGTTGTGCTGATTGGTTTGGTATAGCTCCAAACCACTGGCTATGATTAAGTGGGGTGAGCGCTACCCATCTTAAGGGCAGGTAGCCTGGGTAGAATAGAAGAGACAGAAACGGGGCTGCTGTTTTCACTGCTTGCGGTTGTCACTTCCAGTTTGCTGCCTTGCTCCCTGCCATGAATTGTTTCTCCTCTGTGATGCCGCTGCCATGCTGCTGTGCCTTGGAGCCGGCTGACTATGGACTGAAACCTCTACACACTATGAACCTAATAAACCAAATACCTGGGTGTCGGGTATTTTGTCTCACTATCCTTAGGCATTGATTCCCGAAGAATAATTGAACAAAAAACAGGTACATAAATTGTATAGCATTTTGTTTATTTTAAAGAGAAAATAAAAAGTAATAACAAACTAACAGCAATGAAGACACAAACAAAACATTAAAAAACAATTAAAAACAATACAGGATTTGAAAACAAGATGACAGGAATTAATAATGGTTGTTGTATTACATACTGTAATCTTCAAGGAAGTCGCTCAGATTACCAGATGTAAGAATGCAGGGTTGACCACACAATCATTTTTGCTTTTATATTTAACAACAAGAGGCATCCCAATTGTCCTTTCCTAGGTAAATGGCTAAGCAAACCGTGGCAGTTGGATACCACAGAGTACCACACAGTGATAAAGAGAAACAATCTATTGATACAGTCATCTTTCATTATTCTTCCTGGGCTTATACCACTTAAAAGATCCAACCTCACAAGATTATATTATGTATGATTTCATCTCTAAAACATTCTTAAAAATGGCACAACTTTAGGCTGGTGAACAAATTAGTGTTTGCCAATTGTTTAAGATGGTGAGGGAGAGAAGGAGGGTTAGTGTGAAATTTTGGTGGTAAGACCACCAAAGAGAAATTTTACTGGTAAAACTACTTAGGTTTTAATCCAATTTATGAAAGTCATAGGGCCCTCCTTTGGCTATTCAATTAAAATTTAGAATAGTCTTACTTCCAGTTATATTGAACTAATTTGCCCTTAATTTTTCTCTAAAACAAGTTTCTCTGGTAATTGTAAATAGATGTAAAGTGTTCAGAGATAAATTAAGTGTCATATACTGACCTATTCGTGGAACCACTGTCTTACGAAGTTAGTATATAAGTTATATAGCTCAAAAATTTGTTAGGAGATGCTGAAATGGGTCCTAACCAGTTCCCTATAGAAGTTTGTACAGCAGGGAGTTGAAAAGCCCCTGATTCATGATATCATTCACTGTAAAGATTTAAATCTAATTTCTACCTTTTCAGAACCACATATCCAAAGGAGATTTGCCATATATTTTCAGGAACTTTATGCTAGTACATGTGGGCGTTGTGACAGAAATGACATACACAAGTGAAATAAAATATGATTTAACTTTAAACAAAATTAATTTTTATATATTTATCTCTTTCTAATTATTATATTTTTGAACTATCTGAAGGACAGAAATGACTTTGACCATAAGCCATACATTTAAACTTAAATACAGATTTAACAAAATCTGAACAAATTGAAAATTATATACAGATATAATGCACTAAATATGTATTTTTCTTAAGTAAATTTAACATTTAAAAAATAAGAATGAAACAGAAAAATGTATCATCATGTTTAAGGACCATAAGAAGAGGCTACAAATCAAGTAATCTTTTCAAGTCTAAAAATCTACCACTTGGTAAATTGGAGTACATACAGTTTTAATTTATGGGGTTTTTTAATGGCAACACACTGAAATAATATAGTACTTGTTAATTATGTTATTATGCTATGCATTTTTGTTTGAGTTCATGTTCATAAATAGTAATGTAACTTTAAACAATTTTGTAATAATAACTCTGATTATGTGCTAGATGTTGGCTGTGAGTGGAAAGCAATCTCAGTTTAATGAGATGCTTACTTCTACATGCTAAATTAGAGCTACATTGCAAAATAAAACCTTTAAATTGTATAGTGAAAAAAATCTCCAAACATAATTACCAGAATCTCTACAGGAAGATATAATTACTACAGACTAAATTCTTCCTTCAGTTTCATTCTGCATCTCCCTCAGAAGGCAATAGACACAAACCGCATACATATTGAAGGGCTGCATATCAATTTGATACTGAGAATTCTGCTGGGTAATGTCCAAATACTAATGGAGGACATAGCATGACAGTGAAGGAATACACATCTTCAACTACAGAGAGTAAAATCAACATAAGACACCATGCTTTCCTTTCAGAAGCTGAGATCCGGGATGCTTGATGACAACTTTGATTTTCCAATCAGCTCAGTCTGCCCTTGAAAGACTTACTGAATTAGCGTATGTCTAACTTTATGCATTTGTCAAATGGAGATAATAAATATTCATTTACCTCATGGGATGTTTGGGGAATTCATAATTGTAAAATGCAAACACATTTGTGGATAAAAGCTATACATTCACTGGAAAATAGAGAGTATGCAATGCTCTGCTCCGTGTCCTTGTTGAAAAGCACTATCTGATAATAGCTGCACTCAGATGAGCCATCAGAAGCAGGGAGCTGGATAGACGCGGTGGTTGGACAATGCGTAAAGACAATTACATTCTGGTGGAGATACATGATCTGACTGCTAATCCTACTACAGCAGATTAACAAATCATCAAAGAAGGAGGTTAATCCAACAAGGAAAGAAAACACACTCAAAGGAAAAACAACAGAAGCAATAAACCCACACAGCTGGAAAGCACGTGTACACCAATCTCATCACAATTGCAAGCTTTCCATTTAGGGAGACTTAGTTTCAATTCCAGCTCCACTTGAGAGATGTACTGCTGAGATTTTCATGTCTGATACCAAATACCTAACACACCCAAAGTGAGAGGTAAAGAGGAGAGATTTTATTTGGCTGAAGGTTTCAGAGGACTGGTTGGCTGACTCCAAGGCAAATATGGTAAAGAAAGCTTCTCACATCATGGAGGCTCAGAAACAAGGCACTGGGAAGACAGCCAGTAAGACTCTCTACAGGCTGACCCACCTCCACGGGGCCCTACTTCCTAACAGCACACTGAGCAATAGCCTCAGTGCACTAATCCACAGCAGCCCCATGAAGCAATCATCTCTCCAGACAGCTCTTAACCCAGGCAAATTAACAGTTAACATTAACTGGCACCAAGATAACCTTGGGTATACTTACATGAAAATTCCTACGTGGAAGCCCCAATTCTCAGTATGATTGCATTTGGATTTGGGGCTCCTAGGAGGAGGTAATTCAGGCACAAGACTGGAGCCTCATGATTAAATTACTATGCTCATATAAAGAAACTTGAGACAGATGAAATCTCTTTGTCACATTAGGATAAAGCAATACAACAGCCATCTACAAATCAGACCAAATTGGTCTGATTAGAAAACAAATTGGCTGGCAATTGATCTTGCTTAGGCTTCTCAGTTTCCCCAAATATGAAAAAAGTAATGCTAAGCCACCAAGTCTAGGTATTTGTTATTGCAGCTCAAACAGACCGAGACAGTGATGTAATGGTAAGCCAGGTGTTAAGAAGTCTGTATTCTGACAGAGACGTGAAAACAATAAATACATAAAACAATACTTTCAGATAGCAAGATGCACGATAAAGCAGAAAAGAATAGAGTAGTGGTATAGATGATTAGCTATTCATCATAGCTGCAAACTAGAATGACCTGGAGAGCTTTTAAAAATACCACTGCTACATTCTACCTCAGAATAATTCAAGCGTGATCTCAGATTTGTACTCTGATCTCTGCAAGCACTCAGGATGCCTCATCATCTCAGCTGGAACAAAGAGAGAGGACCAATCTGGAGAGAAAGGAGCAGTGCTGACCGAGGCATCTGCATAAAAAGGACTGTATTTGCATCAGAATAGCGAAAGGGAATGGGTCCTGTGATGGAGGAAGGTCCTAGAGTAGATATTTCAACATAAGTATAGACTTGGGAAGCAAGAGCCCATCACTTGCAGTAAAGCTGGGGAAGCCAAGGGCTCCTCACAGGTTATTCACAGTGAGGAGACTGAGTGTGCTGGACGAAGACAGCAGAGGGGCTCCCGTGAGGTTCACACACAGTGCTCAGGTACGTGTGTGAGCCCCACTAACTGAGCGCGGGGCAGCCTGTGGTTTCCTTCTAAACCAGAATGGTAGGGAATGGACACAATCATATGATTATGCTTAGATGGTTTCATCCTAGTGCAGCTCCCATCTTTGGGAGGCTCTCTCTCGCTTCATGGCTTTGGGAAGTAGCCACATCCAGAAACCCTCATGCAACATATACAAGGGGCCCTTTGAGGGTTGAGTTTGGGTTCAAGCCTTTTGCCTTACAGGCAACTAAAGATCTCAGTCCTACAGCTGTGAGGAATTGAATTTTGTCAACAACTTGAGAAAACCTATGTGGACACTTTCTAATTGATTTTAGGTGATTACAGTATGGATGATCAGCTTAATACCAGCCTTGTAATACCTTGAACAAAAGAACCCTCTAAACCGTACTTGTACATACTTCTGACCACAAAAATGATGTAATTTTGCTACTAAGTTTTAAGTTACTAAGATATTTGTTATAACACTACTCAGATCATTAGCACAATAAATAAAGGGATCAGTGAAGGAAATACAGAAGTAATTCTAAATATGAAAGTAAACGGTATGAATTACAACAATATCTATGATTTTATTTTATGGTGTTTTTTTTTTTTTTTTTTTTTTTTTTAAACAGTGTCTCACTATGCAGTTCAGGTTGGCCTTGAACTCACTTTGTAGCCCAGGCTGGTCTCAAACTCATAATAATCCTCCTGCCTCAGCCTCCCAAGTGCTGGGATTATAGGCGCATGCCATGATGCCCAGAAATTTTGTATGTTTTTAGATGAGCATTGTGCATCATATATGAGTCTACACAAAATAGTAGAACACTACTTCTTGGTATGTCTGCTTTGAATGAACTTTATCTTCAAGGTGGTGATTGGAACATTCAAAGAACAAGGAAGAGTAAGTGCCTCCTGTTCACTTGTACAGGGAATATACTAGTTTTTCTTCAATGAAAATTATCTGGAAGTTTGGTAAAATTTTGTTTAAGATTTGCTTTCACTGTAACTACTTTGATGGTTGTGGAGAGTTACCTAATAAAATTGAAAGTTATACATAGATGTCAATATATAGGTTGGTTTAAATAGAAAGAGCTTCAAGAAGAAAACATTCCATACACTGGGGCACAGTAAAGTTACCAGGGAAGGCAAGAAGAGCGTGTACTGTGGATTCATCCATTTAAGAATTCAGGGGTTACTTTAACAAGAAGAGTGTCTTATCTATGGCCATAGCACCCCTGAACGTGCCCAATCTCATCCGATCTCAGGAACAAGAAGACTCTCAGTAAGGGACTGCAGGTCAGTAGGAGGAATAAAGCAGTAACACTGACTATGTATAATTTGTTCCAGAATTTTAACTGGGGAGACAGGTATGAAGATATTTAAATTGCAACACAGATTTTTTCTGAATTAAATGGTAGCCCCCAACGTCCTAACACTATACATATAAATGTGCCTTAGTGGAAATGAGAACTTTACAAACGCGGTCAACTTCAGATGTGATCCTAGGAAATAGAAGCGGTCCCCAGCCCAACACGACTGGTGTCCTCGGAGGAAGAAAACGGAAACACTTGGAGCAGCAACCGCAAGAAGATGCAGCGACTCAGCAGCAAGGGGAAGGCCATCAGGTGCAGCTTATGGCAGAGACAGGAAAGACAGTGCCCCAAAGCGAGGGGAACCTAGAGTTCCCGGAAGTTATAAGACACAAAGCAAGAGCCCTCTCTGCGGGAGCTTCGGGAAGAACATCACTTGGTGCTGCTCTTTATTTTAGACTTGCAGCCTCCGGGATGCAGGCAATGTTCTCCTAGCATTTCACACCATTTGTGGGTAAATCGTTCTGGCAGCTTAGGAAATCGATACAAATCTAAAAGGAAAGAACATTCAGGCATTGCTCTTATGCTTGTTCAACTTGTGGATAAGAACCAGAGGCAAAAGAGAAGTTTAACATTTATTTCAGAAGGCAAAACCTGAAAGGAAACACATCCTGAAAAAGGCAAAAGGATGGCTTCGGAGCCAAATCCCTTCCCTCACTAAACTACCTCAGTGCTTGTAGAATGATGATTCCAGGGTCACAAACCATATTCAAAATTACAATCCCTGGCACCGTTAGGTGGAATTTGGTGACTTTATTGTGATCATCATCATAAAGTTTACAAAACACTGACTTACAATCTAAGTTATTAAAATAAGATGATATAGAATTTGAAGTTTTAAGATTTCCCAAACAATATCGGTTTCAAATTCAATCCCAGCTACGGTGTGGCTAATATTTTTGTTGTTCCCCTCAGATGCTCAATTCATCTCCAATTTCCGTTGACAGGTTACCATCGCCCTTCCTACTCTTCCAGGAAAGTAAGACCTGTTCTAAACTTAGGGCACACCAGAGAGACTTGTAGGGCGTCCTGGACTTGTGGGTTCTCGGCCTGCTCTCAGACATCCTGAGTTAGCACAGCAGGCCCAAGAATCCGTACTCAGAGAAAGCACTGCACCTGAGTAGGGACAGTCTGGACATGCTTTCTGAAAATATTCCCCAAGCAGCGTTCGTTGCAAGCTCAAAACCATGGCAGGGTCTGGTAAAGCAGCCAAAAGTGCTAATGAAATCTTTGGCAGCTTTAAAAGCTATCAGTCTTACAAGCTATGATATTCAGATCCAGGAAAGTAAGTAGTCCCTTCAATGGCCAAACGAAGCTTGAAATACTGTATTTGGTTATATGTATCATATTTTAAGAATATGTTACTATGTGTTACGTTTGTATCCAGCATATTAATTCATATCATTAATGTCTGTGAAGTACAAGTATTTACACTTGTGAAAGTTGGGTTCCCATACAGTACCTTGAAGCTGGAGCGATCTCCCAGAAGCTTGGGAAATATCAAATCCTAGTTGTACTTGCTAGTAGAAGACTGACTTACTTCAGAAAAGCCATACTTAAAGCATTTAAGTTGCATTAGGCATTACCTAACCCTAACCCTCATAATGTCCCATAATCTCTTAAATTCCATTGAAGTTTTAAGATCTTATCTTGGACTAAAAATCTAAAAGAAAAGACATTTTTGGGTACGTTAGGTAACTTAATCTCTGAGGAGTCAACAGTCAAGCAGTAGAACGACATAACTTTCAGTCTTAATGCTTTCTATGGCGCTGCTCATCCCTGACCTCCTCTCCCTCTCCATCCTCCACGGATCTTGCACAGTAATAATGCCTTAACCTCCAACCCAAAGAGTGGAAGCAACTGTCAGCGTTTTAAGAACAGTAAGGGGCTCCAGTTTTAGTCTTTTGCAGTTGAAATTCCTACTGACCCTGCGCACATTCAAAAGGAATTCCACTCATCTTACTCTGGACACTTGTTACTGCAGTAAGGTTAGGGTTTTCTTCACCATAGATTAGAAAACACCCCAATCATCGATCTCTTCAGATTAAACATACTATTTCCACAAAGCTTTTTTCTTTTCTTTCTTAGATGGGCTTAGTTTCCCCATCTTTTCAAATTCTGCGAGTACAGAAAGTATTTTAAATAGCTAAAAACACGTTCCCATTTCCTTTCAGTTGCATACCCAGTGTTTCATCACTCAGATAAGGGACATGTAAAGGGTAACACAAACGTGCATCTATACTGATTATATTTCCCAGCAACTCAAGGTCTACAATGGGGATGCATGGGCTTATTTTGCTGGACTGTTCAGAATAACACTGGGAGGCCCATACTCAGATTCCAGGATTCTTCCTTCTTACCAGGTATAACAATCTCTCCTAAAACAACAGGAAATGCCTGTGCTTCATAGAAAAATGGTTTCATGTCCCCAGAATTTGTGTTGACTCCTGCTTTTTCACTGACACATATCTGTCTTACATTGTTCTTCTTTGCATCATCTTGTGGCTGTTGAATTGTTATTTCCTGGTTCCTTGTTATTTTAAGAGGTCTTTCCTTCTGTGATAGCTAGCTGCAATTATGTCTTCAAGGTCTTACAGTCTATCTTTGGTTTGGTTCAAGCAGTTTTACCAGCTTGCAATGGAATTTTTAATTTCCTATGTGTCTCTCTGAATCTGTTTCATGCCTTTGAATTCTTTCCTAGATTGTTCATGCAAGGTTTCCATCAGTTTCCTATGCTCCTCCATTTTTTATCTATACCTCTTCTAGGTATGCTGAGTAATTCTTTTATTACGGCTGTCATTTTTTTATCTGAGAGATTATTTCTGATCTGATTTCCTCTATAGCCTCCCAGAGTTCTTTCTTTACTTTAGTTGCTATAATTTCAGAAATTTCAGGTGTGTGACTTCCAGTTTCTTCTGTGTTGCTGTCTCCTGGACTTGTTCTGGATGGGCTAGAGGTCTGAGTTTGCATTTATCTCCTTCCTGTTGGCATTTTCCTGGTTTACTCTGATCCAGTCAGATGCCTGGTCCTGGGCACTTTCCCTGCTGTAGGGGGAAGAGTCGGGCACTTGGGATCCTCTGACAAAGCCGGTTACTGAGTCTCAGGTGCTTCCTTCACAGGCTGCCCTTCCTGCAATCAGTGTAGGAGAGGAGTCAGACACCTGGGTTCCTCTGGCTGGGCAGACTCCTGAGTCCCCATCACACACTTCTGTTTGCAATGCAAAGGGCAGTGCCTTTCTGCCTTCCAGGGGCAGCTCTTCAATTGTTGCGGATAGTTTATATTTTTTTCAAATACATAGTAAGGATCATGGTGATTGATCCTTATGGCATCCTTCACACAGCACAATAACAAATATTAGCAGTGTCACTTGACATATTTTCTTATCAGACAAAAATATGGCAATACCAGTAATAATTGAGATGTTTTATTAGAATTAAAATTCCCTGCTGGCATTTCACAGAGATATATTATTAAGCAAGTCAGACTTGCAGGATAACAAAAAAATCCATACCATGTTACTAACTAATACAAATGATAAGAACAGGACTTTCCTAAAAGTTTTTATTGCAACCCACAAAAATGTGGATGTTAGCTATTTTATGCAAGACATAATAATCCTGTTAATAATTTTTATAAAGTATTGCTATATCTGTGAAAATTTTGATACCATAATGTTTAAAACATTAGAGATTATAATAAACCTTCTAAAATTCATGTAAACTGTATTTCTTCTATATAATAATACTAATTCTTTTACAATTGTATTATGGCCTTTCCTATAGAGTACACCTAACATCTGAGCAGCATGATTTCCTCCTTCAGAAATCTATGGGATCACAACAAAGCAAGCTGTTATGATCCAACTGCCACATGTTTTCACCTCTAGTACAAAAGATTAAAAAAATTCCAGAAACCTTTTACAGTAATAAATAAACACTAAATGAATAACAAAAATTACATACTCTGTCCCAAATTAGTAAGTTTAGTAATCCTAAATATGATGCCTTAGTTGAAAAAGTGTATATTTAAGAAACTAGTCAGTATTTATAAATCTGAAAGTAATGACGGAAGTTACAGTAGAGAAGAATTTATTCAGCAAGTCTGAAATGATGTGCTTCAAATATACATGAGTTTCTTTAGTGCATGGGTATATTTGGATGAGACCAGGAGGAGTATTTAATTAAAGAACTACAGGAAAAGGCAAGTCTCAATCAAGACAAAATAGCTGAGATAAAAATGTGATAAAGAATGAAATGGTTTGTTTTGACAACTGTGAAGTATTTAAGATAAAAAAAATAAGAGTGAGCATACATTACAAAAGATCTGTGGTTGAAGTGTAACATTGAATGGCAACGTCTGATTCAGAGTTTTAGATATGAAACCAAAGTAAACCACAAAATTTTAATCTAACTTAAAATTTGATGACGCGTAAAAGGCATGCATTCCCAACCAAGTATACAAACTTGAAGGGTTTTTTTTTAGCCCAATTTTACATTGATTTTCCTAGATGTAACCAACAGTAAGGGGGAGCTCCACAGACTGGATGTGCACCCATGTTCCAGACATAAACTATGGATAGTTTAAGCAACTCTCTTAATTCACAGCCTCTCACTGCTCACTCCCTGATCTTTTACCATCTTCTACCCTAAAGCCAACTGGTGGCTAATTCCAGACTTATAAATCCCGTAGGACTCTTCCCTATATGGTTAAAATATATTCTTTGTCCTACTCACTCAGAAAACATAGTAAAGCTAGCTTTGTACAGTTCCCAGGACTCTGTGGGACTTGTCGAGTGGAGATTGGTCAAGAGATTGATGTGGGATTTTCATATTGCATTTAAAATTTTAGCTATATCACCATGTTAAAAAATGTGAAGTCTGTTGAGGACCCTCCATCCTGATCTCTGTAACGTTCCAAGATATCCTTACAGTGATGCATGCATACTCACTTTTATAGCAGCACAGTTCAGAACAGCTAAATCTTGGGAGTGACCTGCATGTCCACCAACAGATGCATGGATAAAGGGAATGTGGTATTCATATACAGTGGAGTAGTACTCTGCCCTAAAGGATACATCTAAGTGATTTGTAGTAAATGGGTGCATCTTGGGACTATAATGTTCAGTGAAATAAATCAGATGCACTTGGTTTCTGCTAATTGAGACACTAGTATATAAATAAAGAGAAAAATGAACGATAAAAGGAAATAGGGAGAGAGATCTTTTCATGCTGAAGAGAAAGGAACCGCCAGATGAGGGCGTAAGAGGAAGACGAGGACAAGGGGATGGCACCAACCAAATGCGTCCCCACGTGGGCCAGCTCCCCACGAGGACAGGAACCACTACGTATTTCCAACGCGTAGTAATAAAAAGCTAAAAAATGAAAAAGCATTCATCTTTCAACACCTTGATCTAGACCGGGACCCACTCACACTTGGCTGACCGGCTCCCCGGTGTCTGGTTGCGCTTTGCTCCGGCAGCCTGGCTGGTTTAGTGCGCTCTACTCTGATGAAGTCAGCCTCTTCTGGTTCCTCACTTAGCAGGTTTCCTCGATTTAGACTCTCCCTCCATCTGACCCCAGCATCAACATACAATGTTTAAGTGGCAGTGCATATACGCAATCTATGTTTTCTTTGGAGGTTTTATTCCTGAAACAGGTGTTTTAAATTCAGGTATGCAGTTGAGAACATTCAATGTTTTATACTACCTTGTTTGAACTTACTCTTCCATTCAAATAGAGATGTTTGTAACTGCTGCCTAAAAAGCATGTTAAAAACATCAAAGGAAAAACTAGTCACTCTGGTTGTGGATATGAACTATCAGTGAAACAATTTTATTCTCATAAAAAGTGAGAGAAAAAGACAGAGAAGGCATGTCTCCAAAACTTAACCAAAAGTTGATCCTAAGATTCACTTTGAAATTCATGGTATCCAGACACAGAACATCTTTCAATAAATCCCATTTATATTAAGGAAAATGAGACTGCCACACTTTTTGAATTATATAATTAAGATATTATTAACATATCTGGAATTAAATTAGTCAAGTCTTATTTCTGTTATCACATATAGTAATCAATTTCACATAGTATCAGAATAAAAAATAACATGTTATGACAATACAAATATAATATTCACGAAAATGGGCTGACTGATTCCCTTAATGTTCTTAAACCTCCACTATGGACCCATCACAAATATTACTGGATACAAAACAAATCCTACACCTACCTAATGTATTGGTTAATTACTGTAATTTTTTTGTTTTCACAAATATAGTTTCTACTAATTTTCTCTCAGTGCTCACTGGACAAATAATTTTCCCTGTTTTATCTTTTTCTTCAATCAACACATTCATACAATACAAATGGGTGGCCATTAACTTTTGGGAAAAAAATTAGGCAAAAAGTGGAAGTTTTATATGGTAAAATAGTAACGAATGAGTAATGAATGAAATAATTGTTATTCAAATGTAACAAAATCAAAAGAAAATACATTCCTTGATAATATTAACAGTTGACAGCAGTCTCTCTTCATAAAGAACATGGAGGGTTTGGGATGGCACACTGACTAAAAGCTAAAGGCAGTGAGTAACTGTTTAAGGGAATTTGTATATTACAGTGACACTGCACATAGCTGAATGAATTGCATTTCTGTGACTATTAGCTTTGTGATCTCTGGAAAATGACATGAACCCTTTGAAGTTTCTTTATCTTTAAAAGAGATAATGGAAACAGTATTTTTATTCTTTACTGATATACTCATTCCTTAAAAATACACCTTGGTATTTCTACCATCAAGAGCCTACCTGGATAATGTGACACAAGAAGACAAAATATTGCAGGTTTTAGCCCAGAATCAAATTATAACATAAAGCTTCTTGTTTAAGACAATTTGATATGTATTTTCTTTTGCCTTAAAATGAATTCCCAACACTGTGGGAGGCTGAGGCAGGAGGATCACAAGTTCCAGCCCAGCCTGGGCAACTTATTTTTTTAGCAAGATATGTCTCAAGATCAAAAATAAAAGTAAGGCCTAGGGATATAGCTCCATACTGATGCTCTGGGTTCACTTTGCACTATGACTCATTTTCCCTTAAGGTTATTGTAAAGATTAAGTATGGTGATACAAGAATTTAAGACAGTGTCCCCAAGAGGAGAAAATTAGGCATGTGGACAGTTCAGAAAGAGGAAATTGTTTCAATGACTCCTAACAATAACAATATTTCTCCAGGGGGCATTCAATTTTAATTCCACAGAAAGTACTTACTTATTCTTTAATCCTAATAATACTGAAATGTATTCTAAACAGTGTTGTTAGTTATACTAAGGAATGAGACAGTGGTTATTTCAACATTGTTGCTGATACAGAAACAGAGAAATCAGCCCTTTAGTGAACTGTATTACTTACCTATTCCCAAGAAGATAAATACTTTAAAAATTGTGTAAACAATGTATGATTATGTGCTAAACTATATGGCACATAGGCAAATGAATATTATAGATATTCTAATTTTTTAAAATGGTAAAGAGTAACATTCTGTGGAGAACAGTGCATGGGTAGTGAATTTTATTAGCTAAGACATTAAACACTGAGAAAAGAATATCTAATAGCACAAATATATAATTTCTATTCCCTTCCCTTTAATGACTTTTTTTGTTTTGGTTTTGGTATTTGTAAGTTCTTTTTATCTTTATGTTCTTTTGGGTTGTTAGTCTTACTTGAATCCAATAAAGCCTTTCCATACTAGGTTCCTTAGGACTCTGTATTTTTTTAAAGCTGTGTAAAAACAGGGTTAGTTGGGTGTTTTCAACAACAAATACTTCTGGAGAGAGTGCAAGAAATATTTAGGTGTAAGATCAAAGAAATTCGATGATAGAAGAGATTTTTCAAAGCTACAAAATCATTTATCCACCCAAATTATTTACGATGAATATTATAAGAAACATAGGAGAAAATAATCTTTTAGTACATAAAAATATAAAATTACTGTCTGGGAATTACAGGCATTAGAAACATGGTTTTTAGCTAAGAATAGATCAGTTCATAAATAAATAACCATTAAAAACAGCACAGGACAACCTGTAAAAAAAAGTCTGACGCTTCACTAACTGATTGCATGTTTATCCAAAGGCAACAACTGGAATTTAGAAAAACCTCAGTTTATCCTTTGCTTTTATTGTAATAGACTTCCAGCTCTTGAGGGAATATGATCATCATTCACGAAAGAATGTGCTCAGGTCTTTGTGCGGCAGGCAAAGTAGCGCAGATCCGCACCACATAAGTCATGCTGCCAAGTGGGGCAGAGAGGACCCAAAGAAAGAGGTGCACTGCGGTTGCGGAATCCCGAGGACATGCGCTTCCGTGCTCCAGTCAGGTTCTCATCCTGAGGCTGGAAGTCAATGTGGGCTCATCGGTTGACTTCTAAGATTATGCTCATGTTTTGTTTTTGTTTGTTTTGTTTTGGCTTTAGGGTCTCAAGGCTCAGGAACCTATTATGGAAGTCTTATTAGAGATCTTTCCAGCTCGTTCAGTCTCTTATGTTCAAAGGCATGACCTTCTTTTCTCCTCAGTGGTAACACCTGTTACTTGAGTTTTATCTTCTTTCATTGCACTTTGCTTGTTGCAGGCAGTCTAGTATACTGTAATGCATCATACTTTGCAAAGTGTCTTGTTTATATTTTTATCACTTATTTGATAAAATAGGGAAGGAGGAAATGCCAGTATTACCTCTTCCATTCCTCCCGGATTAAGCTAAACCTCCTATAAATTCCCCATTCTGGTCCCAGATTAGGCCCTCAGATATTCTTACGGAGTATTAGTGGCACAATTCTATAAATGTATGATCTTTGCTCCAGACTTAATATCCCCACCATTCATCTACTGAGATCTTTATCTGACGTAATAACTGGAGATGTGGCCTTTGGGTGTTGACTAGGTTCAGATGAGGTCATGAGGGTAGAACCTCCATAGAATCGGTGGCTCTGGAAGATGAGAAGCCTGGAGTTCACACTGGAAGGCAGCCATGTGTGAAACAGGGAAAGAGCTGTACCATGGTACCCAATCTGATGCAAGAATCAGATTAATCGTGGACTTCTTAGCTCTAGAAATGTAAGAAATGAGTATGTGCTGTTTAAGCCACTTAGTTTATGTTATTTTAATATGCAGCTTGAGAGGACTAAGACACTCACTGTTTTAAGTTTCTTAAGACATATTTGGAAGGACACTCATTCTCAAAAGTACAGCTGCTTAGTTTTGGCTAGTTCTCAGGTAGAATTCAAGATTATGCTAAAATAAAGAGAGACAGAAATAATGGAGATCAAATCTCATGAATTTATCAGAATGAGAACTGTGAATAAATTGTATTACTGCTCTTAGTCTAAGTACCTATATAAAATTGTTCATAATGTCTTCAACATTAAAACAAATCATGTTATCAGTGCACTTCCTCAGTTGCTTTGTTGGTGGATCTTGCTGGAAAGCTACAGCTTCCTCTGTGGCTCAGGCAGGTACTCTCTTGAACCTGGGCCTCCCATCAAAGCAACTTCCCTTTCAAATGGAGGTGAAATACTTTTAATTTAACTGTTCTTTACTCAGTGAGCACTTACAAATGACAGATTCTTTGGGATTCATCTGGAAATAAAATACACCCTTTCTCTTGTTATGTTTCAGTCTTATATTTATGTAGCCATTTCCTGTTTGAGCACTTTCAACTACAACTACAGTCCTATGGCTGCATCAAGAATTTCATCCTCTTTGCAAATATGTACCTATGATCTTTCAACAAGCGTTGATTAATTTTCACAATGTAAAACTTTAGAATTGATATTACAAAGCATTCAAAAAGTTTTTATCTATGCATGAATTGTTTCTATTCATGGAACTTCTATCTGGGTTTCCTTAGCAGCAGAGACCGAGAAGAGAACCAAGCACAGGTAGTTTATTTGAGAGCAAAGAGTGGGAAGTACTTCTCAGGAGTAGACAGGTGAGAGGTTGCACGTGTGCAGAGGGGGTTTGGAACAGTCTGTTATCAAAATGTAACCTAGCTGGACAAGTGAAGTTTAATCCCAACAGGAAAGCTACCTGCCAGTGTCCAACTCATTCTTTCGCAGTGTTCTGCCTGATGAGTTCGCCCCTCAGTTTTTACATGTAATTGTTTGATAGCTTCTCCTGGAGGGAGCTAATCTTCTGGCACTTCTGGCTCACCTTACAGCTCCTTGGCAAAGGCGATGGCTCACTGGGAATTGGAGCTACAAGCACAGAAATTGTTATGTACGAGGGGAATGTGTGTGAGGCACTGATGGCTCGCCCTTACCTGAATCTTAGATACCGTGACAGTGTTCACCCCTTACCATGGCAAGGTCAGAATGTGCTCTGGAAATCAGAATGAGATCCGACTTGATTCGAGCATTCGTCTGGCCTACCCAGCTTCCACCCCACTTTCTTCACTCTGTCCTCTCCTCCTGCCCCTACCACATTCCCTCCTTTCTCAGGTATGAAATCACAGAGAGTGACGTTGGCTTATTCTTAAACCAGAGCCAAAGCATCCTTACTTTGTGTCACTTCCACCACAAGCCCCCTGCACGATAATAGACCCATGCACACTCCTCTAGATAGTTGATTTTCCTTCAAGAACGGAAAGTGAACTTTAAAAATAACAGGCAAAATCACATCATTACTGGGGTCAAATCTACTTTTCTCCCATAATTATCAAGGCCTCTAAGATCTTCCTGGCTTTGTGTACTCATATGCCTTTTTTTTTCTGTACTGTGAATCAAATTCAGGACCTTGCACTCGCCAGGCAGGTGCTTGTGCCACTGAGCTATATCCCCGGCTCTTTGAGTGACTTAAAGGTACTTATTTTGGACAAGTCTCCCCTGGCACAGGCCACTGCAAGCATAAGAGTCTCTGTGCTGCGCACACAGGAGACGGTGGCCTCAGAGCATCCAGACTTTGGCACGGTAAGGAGTTCCCGGCAGGGCTCAGGACTACAGCATCCGGCCTTAGGATCTCTGTGCCTGGCCCTTTGCAACAGGGCAGCTGGTCACTACTGAAGGCCCTTGTTCCACTTTAAATTAAAGCAGATCTGACCAAGTAGGAGGCATCACCTCCCAAAAGGGCTTCCCCGGTCATTCTGTCCGCAGGAGCACCTCGCACCACTGTTTTTTCTTTGTAACCTTTACTTTCACGGCACTGAATTCTATTCATTATTACATTATATGTCAATGTATTGTGACTTAGTTTTAGGTTCATCACTGGCACACAAGCTCCATCTGCGGCTGGGTTTTATCTGCTTTTCTCACAACCCTACTCTCAGCACCCAGAACGACACTACATGAGTCAGCACAGCCTTCGTTGTGTCTCCTTACCAAGACATCACGGTACTGTACAGCTTCCCAGGGCGGAAACACCTCTCATGCCAGTCCAGACAGCCTGTGGGAGCCTAGGGCGGAACCACTCATCAAGGCCTTTCACTCACAGTCTCCCGCTCCCTTTGCTTGCCACATGGCTATGAGCAGGTGGATGTTTGCATCTAGTCAAAGTGACAGGTCACTATCACCACTCATTTTTTGTGAGTGAACTCAAGGCACAAGGTGGTGGACAGAGAAGGCAGCTCTCCCAAGTTTCCTTTCAAACAGCCTGACTACCAGAAGTGCTTAATAAGTATTTACAGGACTAACAAATAAATGAGCAGGTGAGTGCACACTATAAAATCAAACTCAGAGATACTTTTCTGACAATTTAAATATAAATTTAAAATATTTATTTGTACACCCATAGTTTAAAAATATACACATATGTAAAAAAGTATACATATATACAACATCAATTCAGTTCATCATGAATTATTAAACACCCTAAAGACACCCTAAAGTATTATCTTGGAATTTAGAAAGACTGATATTTTTGCTTGAAAGTACTTTCCTTTTTTCACTTCTAGAACAAATTCAGAGATTAATATTTAATGTTTTTAGGGAGATAACTAACTCCGCATTAATATTCATAATATTTCAGTAAATATTTTGTGATAATTATAAATTCTTTCTAAAGTGTGGAATTGGGTTCAGAGAAAGAATTCTGAAGTTGAACTTTACCACATAAGCTTTCTGAACTATCACATAAGCAATGGCTTCTTGCAAGATATCCATAAAAAGTATGGAAGTTTAGCTTTCTCTGTGAACATCACTTATTCTAACAAAGTCCAAGAGAAAGACTGAATTACAATCTATAGGCCTATCTCACAAAGCTAATTTGCAGTTGGCAATTTCAATCTCCGGCTTGTTTTTGTTCAGTCTAAAGAACTACTGTGTTCATGTTGAGAGGCTCTGTTAGGACATTAAGCATATATCTTGTTCTAAATTAGACTATGCCATAAGTGTATTAGTTAATTAAAGATATAATGGACCAATCAAAAAGAAGAGAAAGTAATATACACTCTGGAAAGACAAACTCTTGAGTTGAGAGGTGTTTTTAACATGGTAGATAAGATCTAACTGCTCATCTTAACCACAAAGAATTCATTATAGATAGCATTTATGGAGAACTTCTTAAAGGACCAACATAGTTCTAAGAGCTTTCTGTGCATTAACTATTTCAATTCCCACAAAAATAAGAAAAACATTATTAGATGCTTTCAGAATCAGAGGTGCAAAATATATATGACTAAGTAACTCAATTAAATATTTGTGTTAGTAGCTGGTGGGTTTCAGGTCTGTCCTACACAGCGGGCTCCAGAGTCCAAGTGCCGGGCCACTGGTGGAACTATTGCTAGTGCAGCCCCCCACATTATCGTATGAACGTATTTGAAAATATCCCTAAATACTCTGAATCCAGAAGCATTCTTCAACTGGTGACTTGCTGTTTTTCATCATTTGAGTGAAAAGAAATTGAGTTGAGCCATATAAAACAGACAATATAGTTCATGCATAAAAGTCACAAGACTTTTTGAAGAAATGATCCTATTACTTTATAAAGAGAGCAGGAAGAGATAAAGCATGGGTTGGACACGGCCTGGAACAATGACCACTGGGACTAATGCTTTATGTTTAAATGTAACTTGCTGCTATCAGAAGCCCTAACGCGAGTCCGTGAATAACATCGCTGAATGTTGTGCATGTAATATCACACAGGATGCTGAAAGGAAATCATTTTTCTGATGAAGCTGCCCTGTTTGTTATAGTCACACTTTCTATTTCTCCTTGACTCTATCTTGGAAGGGAGCAAGTATTTAAGACTTTCCTCTGTATCTTTTACGTGAACCAAGTTGCTGGCACATAGTTTTTCAAAGTAATTGCCACTAAAATGTTCGTTCTTTCATTTACCTTTTTAAAACTTCCTGCTGTAAATGTCCCTGTCCTTACACTGTAATCTTTTTCTCTCAAGGCATTTTCCCTGGCGGTTTCCTCTTTGACCATCTGGCTCTTCAGGGATGTGTTTAATTGACACACATTACTGAATGTTCCAGTTTTCCTCCTGTTACTGATTTCTCATTTCTTACCACGGTAGTTGGAAAATTTCCACCCTCTTACATTTGTTGGAGCTCTCCTCTATCATGAAGAATGCCTGAGGTGTGCTTGAAAATGTGAATTCTGATGCTGTTGGATGGAATGACGCTACAAATCTGTTAGCACCACTTGATCTATAGTGTTACTTATGCCCGCTGTTTTCTAATTAAGTTTTCTTCATAGATGACACAATCAATAGTAATAGTGACAATTTTTTCCTTAGAGTCTATTTGGTCTAAGTGTAGCTAGCCCTACTATCTTTTTGTTACAATTAGTGTGGGATTTTTTTCTATTCTTTCATCTTCTGCCTATGTCTGTGCTTAAGTTAAAGCAGGTCTCTTGTATGCATACTGTTGAAATATTTTTTATTTATTCACTAGATGTATTTTGATTGGGAAATTTACTTTCTTCACATTGTAGAACAGGAAAGGACTTGTTTTATTGCTTTATTGTTCTGTCTCATAGTTCCTCTGTTCCTACCTTCCCCCGCTCTTTTATGACATGATCTTTCCACTTTGTAGTGCTATGTTTTATTCTTTTATCATATATTTCATTTATCTACTAGAGGCTTTTTTGTGGTTACCATAAAGCTTTCCTCAAACATTGTTTAGTTGTAATTCTGTTTCATCTGATAACGTCATTCATATCCAAAAGCTCTCCCGTTTGAATCCCTTTGTATGTTTTGGTGTCACAGTTTGCCTGTTTCAAAATATTATCAGTCATATTTAAAATATGATCCATTAATGAATGATTTTGGTTACAGTTTCTTTGAATACGGTCTTTTACCTTTAGACCGGAGCTAAATGTAGTGTATACATCAACATTATAATACTCATACATTGTGAATTTGGAAATATATTTACATTAACCTGTAAGTTCTGTACTTTTTGCAATCAAGTAACTAGTTTATTTCAATTTGAAGTATTGTCAGGTATTCACTACCATGTCTTTCAAGGTATGTGCAGTGGTAGTGAAATCTCTGTTTTTCCCTTTCCCTTTCTCGTTGCCTTTCCTTTCCTGATGTAGGGGAAGAACCGAGGGACTTGCACAAGTGAGGCAGACTCTCTGCAAGTGAGCTGACCTCTCATCCCCACCTCAGCTTCTTGTGAGGAAGCCTTTGTCTCTCCTTCCCTGAAGAACAGCTTTCCTCGGTTGGGAATTCTTCATGGCAGTTTTTGTTCCAGAATTTTGAGTGTCTTATCCACTCTCCTGGACTGCAAGGCTTCTGTTGAGAAATTCAGTGACTGCCTAATGGGGTTCCTGTGCAATCTGCAAAAGGTTGCTTTCCTCTTGCTGTTTTAAAAATTCTTTCTTTGTTCTTCATATTATTTCACTAAAATGTGACTTGGTACAATCTCTTTCAGCTATATTTTTCTTAGGAACTTAAAGTTTCCTGTAAAGCTCCTGTTTTCCATATCCCTCACAAGATTTAGGGTGTTCAAACGCTATTATTTTTGAAAACTTAGTTTTTGTCACATTTTTCTCTCTTCTCCTTTTCAGACTCCATAAAACACATTGTGTTCAGTTGATGGTGGTGTCCCATAAACCCGACATTCGTTACTCTTTTTTACTGTCTCTCTCTTTTCTCCTTGAGTACTACATTTCAAAGGACCTGTTTTGAAGTTCACAGATTGTTTCCTCTGCTTGTGGACTCAGTTTTTAAAATCTATTTACTAACTTCATTATCTTCAGCTCCGGATTTCTTTGGCTGTTGTTGTTCTTCATTATTTCCATTTGTGGTTGAATTTCTCATTTTATTAATATATTGTTTGTCTGACGATTGTTAATTCCGTATTTGTCCTTATTGTAACATCCTGAAATTTCTTAAGGCAAGTATTTATGGTTCTGGTCAGATGTGGATCTGCAGTCTTTCAGCTTGGTTATGAGAGAATTATTATTTCCTCTGAAGTGTCACGTGGCCTTGATTTTCTGCATTGCCGTTCTTGCATTTGATGAATGAATGGCCACCTTCATTTCCTCTATGAAGTAAAAGACCTTCACCAGCAGCTTCATTAGAAATTCTTCGGCTATCTCAGACCTTTTCTACATGCATGCACCTACTCTACTCCCGTTGTTTTCTTTTAAGAACTAGGGAGATTGTATGTTTTATTCTTCAGTCCAAAACCACAAGCATGAATATGAAGAGTTTTCCCTTTTTCTCAAGGGTAGTGCTGTGTAGTGTTTAAATTATACAGTCTTTCCAGTCTAGCACAGTTAGTCAAGCAGACTGTGCAGGCTAAGGCAGCCTTCCAAGGTCTGCATGTGGTATTTGTGAGGTTTAGTGGCATCAGGATTCTACAGTAGATGTGCCCTGTGAACTGTGAGGACCATATTGTCTTGATTACTATACCTTTGTCATAACTTTTGATATTGAAAACCATAGGTGCTCCACTTGACAATATCTTACACATTTTTGAGGCTTTATTTTTCTACGTTCTTTTCTCTCTCCCTTAGGCTGGGTAATCTCTGTGTACCTATTTTAAATTCACTCTGTCTTCTAGCTCAAATCTGTTGTTGGGGCTTATATTTTCATTTCAGGAACTGCACTTTTCAACTCTATAATTTCTATTTAGTACATCTGAAAAGCAATTTCTATTTTTTTACTGATATTCTTTATACAGTGAGGCATTGGATTCCCATTGAAGTCCCCTGTGTGGCACTTACTTATCTGTTTCCTTTTATGTCTTATCTTTGTTGGTGAAAATTGAACATGTCAATATAATCTGAAAACTCTAAAAATCACATGCCTTGTTTTCTAATGGCTTGTTGTTACGACAATGTGTTGTTCCTTTCCAAAATCATTTAACTGGACTAATTCTGAAAAATCTGTGTTCCTGTCATGTGTAGGTACTGAGGTCTCTGATTGTTCATCTTGATGGTTAGTTGATGATTAAACACAGATTTCCTTTAAGGTGACCACGATGTCTTTTAGTCTTTATCAAGAAGTTGTGTGTGTGTGTGTGTGTGTGTGTGTGTGTGTGTGGTGGCATATCTGGAATGTTCTGGTGTACCATAATCTACCACACCCTTCACTTTCTGTTCTGTGCAGAACCTCAACTGCCCTTAGAGGGAGAGAAGAGGACCTCGTTAGGTCTTTCTTGGGGTGTGCACAGCCTTACCTATGTACACACCTTAGACAAATGTGTGGCCTACTCCGTTCCCAGGACAGTGTCAGATCATTTAAATGCTTCTCCAGCTATGACATACTTCAAATTTTCCTTTTAAATTTTATGGTGATCATTATATTCTCCCCAACTTGTATCACTGTTGCAGATGACTAGTTATGGATACTGTCAACTATGTATGAATAAAAATTTAAATAATAATAAAAACTGACAAATAGCCTTGTGATAGGGTGGCTTGCATCAAGTCAATGCTGAGCAAGGTCAAATAAAGATTAAGTCTTACGAATGGTCCTGAACTATGGAGTTGGTATAGGGGTCAAATATATATCAATATTTGGGAATGGAGTTGTTTTACAATCTCCAGGCCAGTAAGTCCCCCTTGGTAGCTGCAAAGGTGTTTCTTTCTAAAGTTCTCACTGTTGCAAGAGGCTTGGTCTTCAAGACAATTCCATGCAACAAAGAAGTACATGGGAACAGGGCAAGCTAAAATGCAACAATATTTACTGTGATAACTGACATTCAGCTAGCTGTTTTTAATCAATGTGCCTTAGCTGTTAAAAACCTTCGGTTTCCAGAGCTCTGAGTTGTTTATGACAGTCTTTGTACTGTTTTTATAGGAGAATAGATTTTCACATGATTTTACTCCCTCGTGCAGAAATGTTTCCCTTTATTATGTGTTTCTATGGGCTTTTTATTTCCTCTGCTTGATTCTATGCTAAAGATGACACACATAACTATTTATTACTTCATTTGTGGGTACAAAACACAGCAAATTATGGAAATATCATATTGGAACTGTATTATTTCTAGCTGTCCCCCTCCAAGAACAATGGTATGATAAGCCATCCTTTGTACTGATCTTTAATCAGCTGTACTATTCTAAGGCTAATCTTAAAAGAGGAATTATGGAGTCAAAACATGTGAGCATTTTAAAGCTACTGATACTTATGTCAATTTTTTGTAACTTTGACCCGCACAAATAGTGTAAAAAGGAGATTTATTTTTTGTCCTATATGACAACAACCTATTTCTAATGATCTGTTGGAATCACAGATTAGTGAGAAGAAAACATTTTCCTCCAGGGACTTGTGAGGAAAAAGGTTGAGGGGGAAAAATACAGATAATTTTTGACAGTAATTTCTAATTTACTGAAGAGATATTTTTAATTTGAACCTTTCAATAAACCAGAGGATACTCTGTTGATTTTGTATTTATGCCTTGAAAATGTACCACACACTACATGGCTTAAATGCAGAAAATTAATTTTCTAAAATTTCTGGAGCCTGGAATTCCAAGAGCAAGGTGTGGGTAGTTTTGCCTTTCTGGAGGCATCTCGCCGCAGGGGAAAGGTTTCTTCCCTTTTCCTGCTTTGTCATGGAGGACACATCTCTGTACACATCCCTGACGTCTCTGCCTTTTATAAGGACACAAGACCAAGTGGGTTAGGCCCCACACTGGCTTCTCTTGAGATCATATAAATCTTTCGTGTTTTATTAAATGACCTTATCTAACATTAATTACTTCTGTAAAGGAGCAATCTCTCAGTACAATCACACATATGAATTTTGTGGGACACAGATCAGTACATAACAGATTCTAAAAACTATAGGTATACCCAAATATATATGCTTTATCTACATATCAATTTTCAAAAGTGATATGCTCTGAGAATCCTGGTATTGAAGAACCATAGTTCTGAGATTTTCAGAAATCACTTCTTCTGAGGCTTCAGATGCTATTCAATAGAAACACAGGTCAAATTTGTTTCAAACTTGTAGTATCAATTTTGGTTTCTACAATTGTCTCCATATTGACCAATATGGATATATGTTGGTAATATCCGCTCAGAGCAACACTAATTATCCAATTATAATTGGTTATTTAAAGATCTATGCTAAAAAATCAAATAACTAGCAATACAGTGAAAACCGATTTATTTAACAAATGAATAACGGTATTAAGATTTAAAACATGACTTTTCTTTTGCTACAATAAAACAATATATAATTACTGAAATCCATGTTACAATCTGTCCCTTTCATGCTACTCTGACTGTATTATCATTCATGCTAATAAACTGCCTTCAGTGACTAGTAGAATTTTTCATTATCTAAGAGTGAATAAATGAATATTAAAATAGCTCTATGTTAAAATTATGCACACTCTAGTTACACCATTAAAAAAACCAAAGCCCGTTAGGTCTGCAACCTTAGCTAGAAGGCAAAACTGAAGACCCTAAGTCATATCCTATCTTTTCGCATTAATTAGCACTCTGTCATTTATAATGTGTGTTATTGTATTAAATATTGCTTTTTTAAACATTATATATTTCAAAAGCATATTACTGAGCTTTATTCCTTTGCAAATGCAATATAATTTATAATTAATTACAAATACCAGCTATGTTAGCTACTGAGGTACATTCCTAGAAGCAAGTTTGGAAGGCATATAAATATTCAGAATTTTATCTAAACATTTATTGCATTGTCAAATTAAATTTAGATTAAAGATATTCCTATTAAAATTAAGCTAACGCAGTCAAACTAATATTCTGTCACTTTTATGTTTAATTATATTAAATGTAAAAGTAATAAGTTCTTATTAAAGGTTTTGAGAATGATTAGGCATAAGTCATTATTTCAGTTTTATAACAAAGGAGAAATCAATGGTTTTGCTCTTTTCAACGTGGCATGCTAGTATCTTCCTCATTTTTATCTTTTCTAAAGAGAAAGAACTTTCTTTTACATCGGCACTGTAATTAAGAGGTTGAAGAAATGTAGGATACATAATGCTCTGCAATACAGCAAAACATACGTTATGTTCCTGGTTCTCATATTTGCCAATTGTGTCAACATAGACAAACTACTGAACATCTAAATTCCAGCTTCTTCTCAAGTGGAAATAAAATATTTCTTGAAGGATTTTGAGAATTGAATGGGTGCTCTGACTGAGAGAGAAAATATTCTCAATACACAAGGACTTTAAACAGTATTTTTTGCCTGAAATGAGATTATCTATGAATTTTGGTATTCAATATCTTCTTGTTTTATTAACTTCTTTCTGTTCATACCACCAGGCTACAGAGAACAGGATCAATGCTAATTAATTTCAGGACTTAACTGTAAACTTTAGGTCAGACAAGTGAACAGTTTAAAGCAATTCAATATCCTACTGCCACTAAAGCCTTTTTTGTATAATGCATTCTAGTCTTTTGCAGTCACAATATTCCTCTACCATGTTATATGGTAATTAAACAAATATATGTTTGATTTCATGTTTATTAATGCAAACATCTTTATTGAACATTTAAATGGATATTGCAATACATATTATTTTGAAGTCAAATTTGTACAGTCTGTCAATGATTTCTGATTCATTCATTCATCAATGACTAAGAAATAAAACCTTACATTTTTATTCAAGTATGCATTTGAAACAGCTTTTGATTTCCATATTGTTTCATTTTCTGTATGTTTCATACTTGGATTAGATTAATAAAGCTTATGTATCTAAGAATATATACATAAATGCTCTCATCAGGTCAAAAACTGAAAGATGAATCATGTAATTGTTGATACAATGTATTTCTGTATTCTTGAACTGTGCTTTAGGGTTTTGCATATAAAAGTACTAAATGAATAAAAGAATAAATAATTAAAAGTGTGAATGCACTTTGCCCGTGAAATACAATTTCAGGTATCTTTCCATTCTTAAGCATAGCATTACAAGTCTAACTACTATGAAGGGAAGCTACTTTCTGATCAGTGAGAGTAGGGTTTGGTCCATACTGAACCCTCATGCCAGGCACAGTGCACAGAGAGCCACAGGCAAATCGACCGTTGAAGCAAAGTGATTTATTTACTAGTTCAAAGCAGATACTACAATGTGGAAATAAGATCCAGCATAAAAAGAGTCTCTGTCAAATGGCAAAATTAAGGTCAAGAGCATAGAAGTCACAGGCAAGAAAAAAGAAATGTACCCGAAGTTAAGGTCAGTATATGGACGGACTGAAGTAGACAGACAAGACAGGCTGCTATCAGAGAAAATGAAGTGGAAAGAACCTCAGAGGCAGAACAGAAATTCCCTCACTCCCATGGATCGTGGATCATATAATGAAGCTCTAGCCACTGGTATCTAATTTATAGTTAGTACATTACTTAACATAATTCACCTATCATTCTTATAAAGCCAGTGTATTTATTGTTCTTATTTTGGGGGTTCAGTGGTATAAATGATGCTTAGTATGTAGTAAGTTGTAACTATTAAGAAAAAAATTTTGGGTCTGCCACTTACTAATGGTGTGAACTTTGAAAAGTTATTTTCCCTGCATGTTAGTTTATCTATACGCATTTTCTTAGTAATTGTTTTGAGCACTAGAGGAATAGGACATCACATTTAACCAAGTGCCTACAATACAGTAGGCACTCAAGAAATAAAATTATTATTAGAATAATACCAAGTAAATGATCAAGAATATAAAAATATCACCACTCCTTTTTTTATGAAACAGAGTCTGCTATGTAGTCCAGGTTGGCTATGAACTTGTTATGTTGCTGTGTAGCCTACACTGGCCTCCAAGTTGTAATCCTCCTGCTTCAGCCTTCTGAGTGCTGGGATTGCAAGTACATACCAGTTTTCAGGGGTTCAGATTCAAAATACTCCTTTAGTGCAATATTCACTCAAAGGATGCTTATTTTAGCTAATGTTCACTATCTAGGAGTTGGTATATGAAGGATATGTGACCGATAAGTAGGTGAGTGTGAAGGCTTATCAAATTATTAATTTTTTCCTTGTTCCACTGTGGACAGAGTAAATGTCCTATTCCATGGATACTGCTCTGCTATGAAACCCTCTTTGGCCAACGGGATATTATCAGTGCTGTATCTCTGCAGTTCGGCATGGCACTGACATTTGGTGATACAGAACGCTAAAAATGTACCCTGGAAAGCCCAGAGGAATGAGGAAACATGGAACTAGTTCGAACCCAACAGACAGGATGGAAGCAACCCCAGAAAGAAAAGGTGAATGAAACCTAAAAAAGTCAGTTTATAAGCAAAAATATCCAAGTTCATTTTCATTGGTTTTGAGGGAAGTTTGCTTTACACCAATACTGTAAGCAAAAAGACAAATAGTATGCCTAATAAAAAGACTAATAAAATATTTATCAAAGAGGCAGATTAGGTGCAGTTTATCTCTACAGGTTTGTCTGAAATAAGAGTATATCTTGTTGATACCATCTGGCTTGGCCATTTTGGTCTGAGCTATGCAGATGTCATTATCCAGGTTAGTAGCTAGCGTAGCTGGGAGCAAAGAAATAACTAAAAAATATTATTAGGACATAAACACTAACAGACTATGGGTTTCAAATATTACAGATCAATCCCAGATCAGGGTCTGAAATATCTAACAGTCATACTAAAAAAAAAAGAATTTGAAGGAACTGTTGTCATATCATAGAAATATAATAGAGATATTTCATTGGGAAAGGAAATACTGGACATTCTTTTAGGGAAGTGCTGGCCTACAGTGTAATGCACTAAATTCTGTGCAGTGAAACTACTTTAAAATTCTGCAGGAGAGATGCTACTATATGGATTTTGCAATAGAGATGCAAATAAATTCTGTCCAAGAAACATAGCCTCAGAGGTCATATTATAAATTTTATCTCCTTGCTTACAAATACATAGCTAGTCAAATGAATGTGGGTTTTAACATTTATTAATGACCCAATTAGTTATTGCATTGCATAAAATTCCTGACAGACATTCACTTCATGTTTGTGTGTAGCTCATGTTTTTAACTTTTGGAAAAAGTTAATAATCCATGTACAGTGGGATCAAAGAATGTCTTAGCCTCCTTGGGTTGCAGTAACAAAATACTACAATCTGGGTGGTTTCAACAGAAGCATTTATTTCTCATGGTTCTGAAAGGCAGCAATTCTAAGGTCATTGACAGGTAATGGCCTGCTTTCTGGATGATAAAGGCATCATTTCCACCACCTCTTCATCTGGTGAGACATCAAGCTCTCCCATAACATTTACAAGGTCTCAGATCCCATTCACATGCCCCCTCCCATAGCCTCTTCTGTTACTAGTTACCTCTCAAAGACACTACTTATTAATACCATTACTTAGGGGTAAAGTCCTGATATGGTTCAAATTTCTTTTTTATTATTATTTTATGGAAAGAAAAGTAAAACAAAATTTCATAACAAAATAATAGGAGAATGACAATATTTAATGCATTCCATGCTGTTACCATTAAAATAGTTACCCAGAGTACAAGATATGGGCATGAAAAAATTCTCCAATTGATATTAGCACAAACTATCCTTTTCATTGAACTACGAAAACTAATAGTATACTTGACTTACATTTTACGAATTGTGCTCCTATAAATACGGGTGCATGTATCACTATGGTATGATGTTTTCAATTCTTCTGGGAAAATATTTAGAAGGGGAATAGCTGGGTCAAACGGGATCTCTAATCTTAGCTTTTTGGGAATCTCCTTACTGATTTCCACAATGGTTTCACCAGTCTGCACTCCCACCAACTGTGGAAAAGGATTCCTTTATCCCAACAGCATTTGTTATTGGTTGATTTCTTGATAATAACCATTCTTTCTGGAGTGAGATGAAATCTCAGTGTTGTTTTATTTTGCATCTCTTGAATGACCAATGATGTGGAACATTTTTCCATATATTTATTTGTTATAAAATCATCACACCTATTCAATATATTTCTGGAAACATTAGCTGAGCAACTAGACAGGAGACAGAAACAAAAGTAATAAGGATAAGAAAGGAAAAAATTAAATTATCATTATTTGCAGATGACATAATACTCTATATAGAAGATCCCAAAAATTCCACCAAAAGACTTCTCGATTTAACACATAAATTATGTAGCTGGATACAAAGGCAACACTCAAAAATAAGTAGCATTCCTGAACACAAAGGAAAAACTCACTGAGAAATTAGGGAATACATATCCTTCACAAGAGCGTCCAGAAAAATGAAATACTTAGGAATCAATCTAACAAAGGACCTACAAGATCTACACACTGAAAATTATAGTACTTTGAAAAAGGAGATTGAAGAGGGTATCAGAAAATGGAAACATACCCCAAGCTCACAGATAGGAAGAACCAACTTTGTGAAAATGACCATTCTCCCAAATTGTTATACAGATTTAATGCAATCCTCATCAAAATACCAACAGCATACCTCACAGAACTAGAGAAAACATTACTAAAATTCATTTGGAACCAAAAGAGACCTAGAACAGCAAAAGCAATTCTGGGTAACAAAGGCAAGGCAAAGAGGCATCACAAGTCCTGAGCTGAAATTACACTACAAAGCTACTATGATAAAATCAGCATGGTACTGGCAAAAAAACCAGCCTTGAGTCCAGTGGAACAGATTAGAAGGTGCAGACACATCTAAAAACATACTCAGTCACTTTATCTTCGGCACAGGGCCCAAATATATTTACTGAAGAAAAATAACCTCTTTAATAAATGGTGCTGGAAAAACTGGTTCTCTACATGCCAAACACTAAAACTAGACCAATGTCTATCATCATACTGTAAACATATCAAAATGGTTTGGATTTCAAATTCCACCAAAAACAAATATGTTGCCAGGAGTAGTGATACCTTCCTGTAATCCCAGCACTCCAAACCCTAATTCAGGATGGTACTTGTGAATTCAAGGTCAGCCTCTGCTTTACAGTGAGTTCAAGGTCTGCCTGAACTCCATAGTGAGACTTTGTTTTTAAAAACCAAAAAACAAGATAAAACTAATACATTAAAGACTTCTTTGCCTGTTATTGGGCTTTGGGGTAACTGGTTGCATCGTGAGCTCTAACCTTATTAACTGGATTAATAAACTAATGAAGTTGATGGCATCAGCGGGCAGTGATTATAGGAGGTAGGGTCTAGATAAAGGTACAGAATCCAGGGGTACGATCTTGAGGGCCATGTACTGTCCCTTAGTCCTTTGGCTCTGGTTCTTTCCCAGTCTCTTTTCTGGCTGCTATGAGGGGAGCAACTTCTCCATCATATCCACCTCCATGATGTTTCTGTCTGAGCACAGGCCTAAAGCAACGCAGCCAGCTGAGCATGGGCAAAAACCTCCGAAACTGTAAGCCAAAACAAATCCTTCCTCTCCTAGGTTTTTCTCAGTTAACTGTTCATAATGAGAGAAAATCTGACTACTATTCGTGTGAGCTAAATTATACGGAAGGGAGGGAAACACAAGCACTCATTTCATAACAAGGCTTGTTGCTAAGGTTGGCAAGTAGGCTACTGTCTTTGTTACTTTTTGCATTGCTGAGACAAAATACCCAACACTCAAAGTTAAAGAGGAGAGGATTATTCTAGCTTACAGTCTGTAGAATAGTCAGTCCATAATCAGCCGTCTCCAAGGCAGGGTGATATGGCAGAGGTGCTTCGCAGAGAAGAAACCGTCCATGGCAGAACAGGCAGAAGGCAGGAAGAAGTGAAACAGGAAGCCTCCCTTTCCTTTTAGCCCATCCAGGCCACAAGCCTTTTGCATAGTACCACTCTCATCCAGGTTGGGCCTTCAAATAATCCACACCCAGATAAACCAATCAGTAGCCTGATAAGGCACCACACACCCTTAATTGCAGTATCATACACCCTATATCCAGCCAGCTCTGATAAACCCCACCTATGAGGTCATGAGGCTTTGGGGAGACATCTAGTTGCAAGCCATGACTGCTGCAGCATGCCAACGGACCCGCAGTGAAACCTCCACTCCTCTGCAAAATACAATCTCTTTTAGATTGCTACAGCAGAAAAAAAATGAAAATACACTTTTTACGATAAAGTTAAGTGGCAGAGATATGTCAGCTAAAGGAATCTCTATTTTTTTTTTTTTTTTTTTTTTTTTTTGCGGTACTGGGGATCGAACTCAGGATCCTGCGCTTGCTAGGCAAGTGCTTATTCCACTGAGCTATATCCCCAGCCCAGGAATCTCTAATCTATAAGAAAAATAGCTTTTTGGCATTACAGATTAATCATGTAAAATATTAGATAATTAGTAGTAGCAAGATGACATAAATCTATCACAAGCATTTGATACAGTAAAGACTGAATTATTTTAATATGTAGCTCTCTGTTGGTGAATGTCTAGGTTGTATGGGATCATAGGTTTTCCCAAGAAAGGATAACTATTTCTAATTCAGAGAGAACACAGGGATTTTAAACATTAAATACTCCTGGATGAAGATTATAAGCAAATTACAAATGATCTGAGAGGATATCACAAACCTGGTTTATTAAGATGCTCTGAATTCAGTGCCAGAGTCTTCCTAGTCAACCTCAAAGCTTGCCCAAGTTACTCACATGCTGCTGTAAACCAGAAGACATTACTTTCTTATTTTTCCCAGTCTATTAAATAAGACATTTTAAGATTCTCAAAGATGCCAGTTTGAATTCATATATCATTTCCAGGGGTCCAGAGAGAAGAGCTAGGCACTGACCATTTTATGCCTCGTTACCCGATGGCCTGGTGGGGCTAATGAGCCCCTAGTGTCAGAGAGCTGTGCCCTTCGCTTGTCCTCGCCTCTCCTTGTGTCTACGTAGTTTCATGTCCTATCATCGCTCTCCACGCGCTGTGGCTTGTATCTAGCTGTCCCCACAGAGCTTCATGTAGTTATAGTGGGGCTTTTGAGTGGTGGCTGGATCTAGAATGTGTAAACACATATTAAGGGTGTATGAAAACTCAATTAGCCCACTGACCAGCTTAGCATATTCCTGGTTGTGGATATTGGGAAGGCACACTCTAGGTGCGTTTTCCTGGTCTGGGCTTTTGGCAAGGGGAACAGTATAATGCGAGCACATACTTTGTATGATTATAATAGTCACTTAAAGAATCACATACAAGAGAGTGTGGGAAATCTGTCCACACACTAAAGAACAAAGAATCCAGCTGAAGGCTTGGATCCCACAGAAATGTGCTGCATGAGTCCAGCTGAAGACCTAGAGCTCATAACGATGCCTCCTATGAGTCCACCCGGAGGCCTCGAGCCCATGACAATGTCTCATGCATCCTGTTTCATGGATCTGTGCTGGGAAGGCCCAAAGGTCAGTGGTGGAATCTAGGAAGTCTGTGCTAAAGGGGTAAAGGATCTGTGCTAGTGGGCTGCGGGATCTGCACTGGAGCCAGGAAGCAACACTCAAAATAAAAACCAGAGCTCCCCTGAAAAGTACCGCAGCCATCTTCAGCGACAGTGAGGTCCTAAGCCCCTCGAATGATCAGGACAGCTGAGTTCCCATCAGGAAATACATGACAAGATTCTCCAGCAGACTGAGCAGTGCACCGGCTTGCCCTCCAGAGCCGGGAAGCAAAGCTCAGAGTGAGGACCAGAGCTCCCCCGAAGTGAAATGAAGCCATTCTCAGCGACAAGACCCTGAACTCCTTGGAGGATGAAAACAGCCCAAGTTCATCAGGAAAGCCAGCACGACGAGCTCCTTGAGCTTATGGTAAAATGTGGAAACAAACAGAATGAATACTATCAAATGGAGCTAGGAGAACTTCAACCAGGAAGAAAACCGGAGGGTATTAGACGGTTGTTTACAGCCTTATTTAGATCACGGAAGAATCTAGGAGATGAGGTGCTTGAAGGAATCTAGGGGTAAATAATTCCAGACATGCAGGAAAACAGGCTGGGCCGCTGTGGACACAGGAAAAACACAGTGTGGCAGCAGCTCAGAGTCTGCTCGGGAGAGATACGGAAGGGTTAGAGGAGGCTGTGAGGGGGAGGAAGGTGGGTCATACTGAGCAGCGTTGTGCAGTTCCGCTCAAGGGTGACAACGGAGGCTCTGGAACGCTCTATGTAACAACCTTTTAGCTACTATGTGGGAAGAAGATCAAACATGAGCTAGAGGCTCAGAAGAAGGAGAATCAGGCGTAAAATACGTCATGCGTAATCAAACTTGTTGCTCACATAAAAAATAAATTTTATTATATTACCACAAGTGTGTTGATTACAGAAAGAAATTTAGTTGTAATAAAAAAGAACAGATGATTGACATTATCCTAACCACAAACCAATAAACTTTCATACTGTCATATTATAAAACACTGGTATCTTTCCGGCTTTTAAAACATCCTGCCTCTCGCTCGCTCTCCTCTCTCTCTCTCTCTCCCTCTCTCTGTTACCGAGCTCTACATTTTTAAAATGTAGGCATTTACAACGCATGTGTCCTCAGACAAGTATTTATTCTGAATATTACTTTAGTCACTGGTCAACACCATGAGCAGCAGTTTTAATCTTACGTCTTACCACTTAGTAACCTGTATTTATTAAATCCATGGAATGGCCATAAGACATTCACCAGTACAATTTGCTTCATTAAGATTTAAGAGAAATATGCACATAGAGATTGAGACTACTGATGGATCATTGTTTAAATTCAGCACATACTTTTTCATCCTGTCCTACACTAAATGGAAAGCACAAATTCAGTGAAGAAAACCCAGAATAATATTAACATTACCAATTTTATCAGCTACTTGGGATGAAAACTACGTTAAGAATTACCTCAGCTTCTTCTGCTACCCTAATACAATCATATTTTATAAGATAAATAACCAGTGCAAAATTAAATAAACTGTAATTTAAATGTAAATAAAACTGAATAAATTGAATTACATTGGCTAATTTATTGTCAAAATTCAATACAAATTAAAATATCTGCTACTAAGATTTCTTACTATAATAAAATATGGTTCTAAGGGAAAATAAATAGAGTTATTATCAATCCACAACAATTCTTTCACCTTGAAATATGCAAAGTATTTTACACAGTGAATGTAGCATAACAATTTTGTTTCATGTAGTTCATATTACATAAGTGAACATGTGAAACAGTTTAGGAATTATATGTTTTCAAATGCATAAAAATGTAAGTCTGAAAGGAAATGTTCTGAACACTGTGACTTAGTCTATAAAAGTTTTTATGAATAAAACTTAACAAAAATCAGATTGGCTAACATAACAGAGGACATATGCTGCTTCCCTGAGAGACAGCATTAAGGTAATAAAAGGCCAAGTATGAATCTCTTCTCTTATGACAACTCTACTGAGCTTTAAGATTTTATTGTTAAAGAGATTTCTGAGTAAGGAAATTTATAAAATATTTTAAAAGCCTTTGTTTGGAGGCAGGGTCTCACTGTGTTGTTCAGGCTGGTTATGAGCTTGTTATGTAGCCTAGGCTCGCCTCAAAATCATGGAATACTCCTGCCTCAGCCTCCTGAGTGCTGGGATTATAGGCATGTACCACTATGCCCTGCCTAAAAGCCTTTTAAAAAAGACTTACAGGTAGAAATTGTTGCCTGAAACCTATACTAGGGATTAAAAAGTGCAGCACCAGAAGGAGTGTCCTTAATTTATAAATTTTTTTCTTATCTCACTATGCAGTTCAAGCTGGACTTGAGCTCATTTTGTAGGCCAGGCTGCTCTCAAACTTGCAAGGATCCTCCTGCCTCAACTTCCCAAGGCTGGGATTAGAGGCGTGCACCACCACACATGGCTGACCTCAATTTATAATGGTTTGACTTACAAATTTTGATTTTAGGATGATGTGAAAGCAACCCACTCTGTAGAAACTGTACTTGGGATTTTGAACTCTGGATCTTTGCATGGTCTAGCACTATGCAACATTAAACACTCTCACATTGCGGGGCATAGGGAGCTCTGGCTCCCACTCTGCAGGATTACGGGGTAAAGAGTTCCTTACGGCGCATGCTGTTGCTCAGCTGTGCTGTTCGATAATTAGGTATGGGAAATGTGTTTGTTCACAAAACCTGTTTATGGTTATGATGGGTTTATTAGGATGTAACCTCACTGTAAATCATGGTGTATATGTACTTAAGTGCAAATATATATAAACATTTCTGGCATCTGGCAAAAGTTTGCTTCCGTTCACAAACTCTGCATACAGTGACAACCATGACCATGTCCATCTTTCCAGAATTGTGGAAAGAATTAAGATCATGAACCTAGAGAGATATGTGTAATTTTAAATATTGCTGCAAATGTTAAATATATGTATGAATAGTTGTATTTGATGAATGTATATATATATTTGCATATTAAATGAATGCAAGTGACTTAAAATCTAATCCTCTCTTTACCTTCATATTTATTTAACTTTGTATTCTTTTAAAAATAGTAGTATATTCTGAAATATTTCCATGGTGAACAATAATGCATGGCATTATTGCAAATAACAGAATTTATTGAATCAATAATGGTGGTAAAATTTTCCATTTGTAATAAACTATTTCAACAAGTCTTTCTACTCTTATTAAAATAATAAAAAACCAAAAATACTAATTTGAAGGAGAATTGCTTTCCTAATATTAAAGTTGGAAAAAATCTTCCTTTTTTTTTATGATGATCAGTGTGAGATACAACTTTGTAATTATCTGGTTTATATCAAAACTATCACTAGTATTCTTAGTAACTCTGTAATTACAATAAAAGCTAATGAAGTGATAAAACATATACATGAACATAACACGTGGTTGTCAATATGCATGTTTCACTGATTATACATAAAGTCCTTTGTACAGAAATAATGCACAAGATATACTAATGAGCAAGATAAAAAGGGAAAATACTAAAGCAGAAATTAGCAGATAATTTGTGTAGCTCTTGGATTTAGACTTTTGAAAAAACTCTAACTCCAGCCCATTTCTCAGTTCCTGCTGTGCATGTCTTGGTGGTCTTCCTACCACACAGTACTGGATGATCCAGAAGCTAATGGGGTTGGGTAGAAGTACACGTAAAAACCATCTACAAATAAAATGCACTTTCCCATATACCTTGATTCAAACATTCTCAAAGGAAAGTCATAGACTGAATGGAAAATGGTTCACAGTTAAATTGGAGAAAATGGTGGGCTATGATAATTGAGCAATTGATGCTCAGTCTTGGATCAGCTGTAGGAATGGAACAAGCAAAATGCACAGTGCATAGGACTATGTGACTTTATGATGCTGCTTTTGATGAAAGGTAATGGTGTGACACGGTAAGAAAGTTCTGCTGTCAATTTCCTGAAAAATATTACACAACATTGGTTACCAGTAAAGACTTCAGTGTGGTTAACAGTGTCTACCTAGAACACAGCTTCTCTTCCTTAGTTCTGTTAATGCGCTGGGGCATGGAGAGCATGCTTGGGCAAGTGGGGTACTCAGTGGCATCTCTAGCCACTTTCCATAAGATGCAGCTAGCACTCCGGATTGCGACATCCAAAAATGTCTTCAGACTTTCCCAGTTGTCTTAGTTACTTTTCTCTCATTGCTGAGACAAAATACTTGATGCCCAAAATTAAAGAAAGTTTTATTGAGTTCACAGTTTGTAGAAGTTTCAGTCCATAATCAGCTGGCTCCAAGGCAGGGTGGCCTGGCACAGAGGCAACAGTTCATGGTGGCAGAAGACAGAAAACATAGCAAGAGCAAAACGGGAGGAGAGAACAAATCTTTTTTCCTCCTTTATCTTGTATGCAGGCTACCTGCCCCAGGGCAGGTGCAGACTCATACCCATAATCCCGGTGCTGGACCACGAATCAATCACAAATTCCAGAAGCCCGCCCCATGAATGCATGATGTTTGAGGGAACATCCAGACACAAACCATAATAGCAATCTTCTCTGGGGACCAAAAGAGGCTTAACTGAGTATCACTATGTTAAAGATAGTTATAAAGAGAATTAGCACAGGTGAATTAGATACTATATTTTTCTACCTTTCCTCTTTTATAGTGTGACTTAATATTTTCTTTGCTGATTCTAATAAAGTTTCATATTAACTAATTGAAAAGAAATTTCTTTCGTATCTGTTGATGAGTGCCTCTATGAAAGGATTATTTACCAGTGAATTTTCTTGTATGTGACTTGAGTATGATCTTTTGCAACCTTCCAATCCAAAATGATAATTCATGTAGCATTTTCTCTCTAGATATAGTAGTGTAAGAAACGGAAACAAAAAACGTGTGTGTGTGTGCGCACACACACACACACACACACACACGAAATTAACATGCAGAAAATTTCTACTTAGAGACCCTACTATGACTGGAGTTCATCTGACATCAAAGTTCATGCAAAATAAATCACTTCAGTATCTTCTCATTAAAAATTTTAACTTTGTGTTTGCAATAACAAAAATAAGGCTTAAAAAATTTAGAAACATTCAGAAAAAACTATAATTGCCTATGGTCACCAGAAGTCCTTACATGAGATTCTCTGGAAAGCCAGCCATCGAATTGTTTCTCTTTGCAGAAATTTCAAAGGGTTAATACATATTTTAATTATATATCTTCAATCATATCTGCAAAAAACATTTCTTAAATTTTGATCATATTGGACTTCTAACAAATCTTTGTGAACCTTTTTGTGAACAGGTAGCAAAATATTCAAGTTAATGGAGACTTACTCTGAATACCTACATTTTCATTACTCTTTTTGTGCCCTGACATATTTTCAAGAAGAAAAAAAAAAACTGAAAAAAATTCCCTCACTTTAAAGGTAATCTTTAGTAAAAAGGGTAAAACCAATCACAGAATTTTCTTCATTTTTAGTCTACCAATTTTCAAAGAAATTCTCTAAAAAACTATTGAGTTCCTCAGTAATTTCTTTAAGTTAATTTCCCCATCTTGGTCAAGACTCTGTGTTAAGGGAACACCGCCATTTTCTCCCACATTTTGTTCAATAAGTAAAGTGAGGACCACTAAGAAATAAGCCATCAGCTCATTAACCTTTGGGTTTAAAGTGGTGAACCATAAGAATTCATGTTGTCAATGTGCTTGAGAAATCATATTGCAGGATTAGTGATAAAACATTTTTTTACACTTTTAGTCTCTACCAACCCTGAGTAAAATGTATGGTCTGATACAATGAATCTGCTTTTGAAAATGCCTATTGGGGATACACAGAGACTGATAAAAAATTACTGAGTGAAGATCAATAATAAACTATCAGAATATCTTGCCATTAACACAAATGTTTGTGATGCTAAATGTACTTGTGAGCGGTGTAGCATATGTCACATAAGAGGGCAGCACAGAAGAGAGGGCCAAAGTAGCACGTCTCTTCTGATAGGTAGATGCTCTCTAACCTTACTTTATACTTACCCCAATGTTAGGTGGAATTATAATAGGATTAAGACTTGGAGCTCCCACTTCAAGACCAGTGTAACTGATTTTCTGGTTGGTCACATTGAGCCTTGGAGACCAAAGGTAAGATAAGAGGGCACAAAGGACATCTACTATTTATTTGCGCCTTTACCCTCCAAGATTATCCAGGACACAGATGATGAGCTCCCTCTGGAAAGTACCCTGAAACTCCGGGAGTAACTCAACCTGAGCATGGTATCTCAGGACCTAGAGGACAATGTGTGCTTTGCAAAATGAAGGTCATAAAGAGGGGACTGTCTCCTTGCTGTCAAGGAAAGCCATGTGGTCATGCAAGACTGGAACCTATCTTGGCCAATGATACAACTGTCAGGGGGAAAAACCAGTGGAACTAAGAGGCTCCTCACATGGTCCCAAAAGTAATGCCTGAGGTGCTTTAACAGTCCCTGATATATATATATTATATATATATATATATATATATATATATATATATATATATATACACACACATACATACATACATACATATATGCACACACACACACACACACACATACACACACACACACACATTTTTATTAACACAGATCTTACTTTGACTTGCACCTAAATACCCAATAGGAAAGTATAACAAAAAGGAGTAATTCAGAGTAATAATATAAATACAGAGGAAAATAAACTAGGCATACCAAGGGCTCTAAACACTACACTCATGCATACTAACAGCTTCTGGCTCTATTTATAACATTTTAGGCCACAGCCATAACAGGTCATGATTCACAGTCCCATTAGCTCTTCCAAAACAATGCCTCCTTCCACTTTGCTTTGTACACTGGTATTACATGATTTTAAGGTACTTTCAATACACAGAAGGAAAGGCTTAGACCTCTTATGGGAGTGAGTCCATTGGATAAAAATGCCAGCTACTAAATTTTGCTGTTTGGGGCAGAAACTTTCTGCTATCTGCTTTGGACTTGCGTTTATTATCTGGAGCTACATAAGGCCTTCACACCTACAAAAGACAGGCTACATCACAGACTTTGAGCTCCACATAGGAATTTTAATGGCCCAATGATCATAAAAATGCAGATATTTTTATGTAATGTATTCCATAGGAATTGTTAGAATTAAGATAGGAGGGCATTGTTAAAAACAAACTTCAAAAGTCAACACGTTGCTAAATTCCTGTGCTCTTGTCCAGCCTATCAAAGGATGATGGTTCCCAAGCAGCAAATCTGACTTTCTGTTGTCTGTTTCCTATCAGTCGGAGTTAGGCTTTTGATCCCGGGCTGGGCCAGGTCAACACACACCGCCAGCCCGTAGCTGCTGTACGAAGGTGGGCCTCTGACTCCTCCGTGCTCTTTAACAACCCGGGCTCAAAGTCTGCAAGTGAAGAATGAGGTAAGATGGAAGGGAGGTAAGAGAACCATAACTGAAAGATCGTAAGAGGACCGAGGCTTTGGGATGAATCAAAGCTACCTTGTGCATCCCCAGGCTCCTTTGTGCTTCACTTCTTCTAGCCCCATCACAACCCAGTTCCCTTGAGATGCTTCTTTACATCTGTAAATTACTTAGTTGATAAGGTCAAGGTGAGAAACTTAACCTTCAGAAATTCAGTAGGCAGGGCCCTGCCTTTCTCCTGCAGTATGTGCTATGGTTTCACCTGTGAGATTAATCACTGCTTTTCTACCGGCAGGGAAACCATCGCTTTCCCACTGTGCGTCACACCAAAGCTTCCTACAGACTCACTCATTCCACAGATTTCTACTCCCCCAAATACATAAATATCCCCAGGGCCTGACTACAGTGCTTGTGTGCCTCTGTTGGTGGCCGGCACTCTGTTCGTTGAGTATATACTTTAAGAATTCTGTCTAATGAATCCTTTATACCTCTTCAACAAAAGAAACAAGTAGATGGCACGTAATCATGATGCTTTCAAGAGTGCCCCAGAGACAGAAGTAGTTACATCTATATCTAAGATAACCACACCATGCAGGCTGAAACTGCTGCTTTTAATTACCTACTGCGTGTGTTTTCTAAAGGGCTGTGCATATATGCTTTTTGGTTCTGGAGTTCTACAAACAGCCAAACTAAGGTGGATGCTTACATTACAAAAAAAACCTTATTACACTAAAAGACACAGTGCAAGAGTGATAGATTAAGTGCTATTTGAAGTGAGGGGGATTAACAGAAATTTGTTCTTCAGTGTAATAACTATTTTTAAATTTAAATATTCAATGTAGTTACTGATTACTGTATGTTGATCAAAAATTTCTGGCAATTTCTGTCGAATAAAAACATCGTGGTGTGTTTTCCTTCACTTTATTTACAATATCTTGCACTGTGAGACCCCTGCATCTTCCAGCAAGCCAAGATGACAGTGCAAAGTAAACATTTCGAATGGATGAAGATGATGCCGCCAAGGCAGCACAGCTAAAGAGACATTAAAGGACCTGCAGAAATGCTTCAGAAAGCGGGGCAAGAAAAACGGGGCAGCCGAGCAAGAAGCTGGAGGGAGTATTTTGAAGGGTATTGATGGCCATGTATCATCTAATGTAGTATTTTTAACATTGAAGCATTCACTGTACTGTTTCCTTTTTTTCTTCTTTTTGGTTCGTTTTGAGACAGAATCCCACTACATAGTACAGAGTGGCCATGAACTCCCTTATGCAGCCCAGGCTGGCCTCAAACTCAGAGTGATCCTCCTGCCTCAGCCTCACGAGTGCTGGGATTATAGGCCTGCGCTACCGTGCCTGGCACTACCCTGTTTCTTAACACACCACGCCCTCCTAACTCAGGTAGGTGGCTAGAGCTGTGCTTACACATCCCGAAGACTCTGTGTTAATGGGGGATGATATTAGAACACAGCACCATCATTTAGTTTGGCTGTTCGTCTGTTTCGGTCTTCCACAGCAGGAGTAGTCAGGAATAAAAATACATTTCAGTCTATATCAGGTTTGCTTAGTCTCAGGGAAGAAAAAGTAATTTAAAAGATCTCACTGTGATATCGCTGAACTGTTGAGACAATAAGATACACTGAAATTTCAGTTCATTATTTTTCTACAGACATCTAGCTATAATATAATACAGCAATAAATTGGAATAAATGTTGTCTATTGCCTTTTTCATTTTATTGTCACTCGTTCACGTGTAGTTTTAACTGGAGTTTTAGCAAGGAGTCCTGGTGAGTGCTAGTATCAAATTACTTTGGTTCTCCCCCAAGTCTCTATTTTCCCGTGCTAGAAAAATCACCCCTCTTGTTTTGCATCCTGCACCTACAGAAACCACTCTTCTCCAGGCTCTGTCTGGGGAGCAGCAGAGCCTCTGTATTCAGATCAATGTGGTACACACTTGGTACTAACCGTGACATTAGGTAAGTTATGCATCCTAAGTCCCCATATTTTCGTCTGTGTGGTAGAGATAATGGGGGGCCCTGCTACCTAGGGTTGCTAAGTGTCCTAAATGAAGTGCCAGTGCCAGAGTTGGAATAATAGTTACTGTTTATTGTGTATGACTGCTACTTTGGCAAGGACCCAGCAAATAACAGTCACTACGTGTCTTGAAGTAACAAGGTAAGAAGACATGACTGTATTTTACTGAAGTGTGATGATTTGTTTTCTTAAATGTGTCACATGCAAAGGAAGCATACAACTCTAATGAACAACTGGACACTTGTATAGTGCTGCCATCGACACACTATGATGACATCAAAATAATCATCACAACTGATGCACTATTTACCAGATAATTATGACTTTTAGAAGTTAATATACTTAGCCAACCTAAATTAAATATGTACATCTCAAGAGCTTTTATTTTGTGCACTCATATTTTATCATTATTTTATTTTTAGAGTTGAAATAATTTTTTTAAATATTAGATGCAACTGAATGATTACATTGGACTGCCATGCAGGGTGACTGTTCTCATGTACAGCCATCAGATGTGTCCTTTTCATTAGTGAAAATCAATAAACGCAAACAGAAAAGTACACAGAACAGCTGAAAGGCAGCATGCCTGACTGTAATACCCAAAAGTACCCAGGATGTTAGCAGCTCTCTGCCTCTGAGTCATACATAATTCTAAAAATTAATAAGCTGAAAGGCGTTCTTAAATTTTACAAAAATATATTATGTTTCTGAAATTACAACACTAGATATTTTTGTTGTAGTGATTTCAACTCGAGAAAAACTCTGTGATTGTGCCTGGGTATCCTGCTGGTCTCAGTCATGTGCGGTTAATTGGGATGTGGTGTTATATGGTGTTTTAGCTGCATGACTCAATGTACTATAAGTGTTCAGAAAGTATCTCCTAAATAACTACAAAAATAGTGAGGACCCTTTAAAGTCATGATTTTCTAGAAAACACTTACTGATAAATCAAATTTACTAAACCTAATCTTCTTAATATGTTACTTCTTTCTTTGTTCACAATGAATAAAATGTTTAAAATGCTCAGAATATTTTTAAAATGTATAAAATTAATTATTGCTGAGGAACAGTAATTACACTGTTCACCGAGTATTTAAAAATTCCATTGATAAGATTTGAAATTGTGAGATTAACACATAAACTCATAATATTTCTTGTATTTACAAGTCTTTTATTTACCCTTTGTGTTATAAATACAAAAAAAGAAAGGTAAATGAAAATTGAAAACATGATAAAACAGCATATGTTCAAACATTCTAATGAATGTTCCTTTCTAACTTAATAATTATTTTCTGTATTCTGAGAATATTTTGAAAAAATTAGCTAAGAAATAAGGAGCACAGCAGGGCGGGCAGAGCACACACCTTTAATCCCAACATTTGGGAGGCTGACGTAGGAGAAGAAGATCACATTTGAGTCCTATCTGGGCAACTCAGTGAGATCATGCCTCAAAATTAAAAAGAAAAAAAAAAAGCCTAGTGTCAAGGTCCTGGGCTAAAGGCTACAATTACAAAAAATACTAATTTCATGCATATAGTGCATGCATGTGTGCATATATGTATTTACAGACAAGCACACCCATTAACACTAAAGTAGCATGAGAACTTTGGGGTAATGAAAACCACTATCGTAATACAATGAATATTTACCTATAGATTTTATTACCATAAAAAGTGGAATCAGTGGATACAGTAGGAATCAGAAATTGGAAGTAAATAATGTAAGGATTTCACTTTAAATTCACCATTGCGAAAAGGCACTTATTTAAGAATTAAAGTTCTGATGGACAATTTTTCTCATTAGGTAACAATGTAAACAGTACAGTCTGGGAAATGAGGTGATCATATGTTTATCTAATAAAAGTTGGCATGTAAAATGTGATTTAGGGGATAATGTGGGAAAGCTTTAACACTGAAGCAGCAGGGAGAAAGTTACATGATAATGATTTGTGTCGGCTTATGCCAATTATCTACCTCTGGATCAAATAAAGCATATTGTTGAGAATAGGGGACCCGTTTTTGTTCACACATTTAAAATACTAAGCTGTTGCTTACCATCTCCAGAGCTATTTTCAGGGAAAAGTGTGCTTAATGATAAGGTTGCAAGAAGGTGCACGTCTAAAAACTGTTGTTGGAATAACACTGTCACCACGAATTATTCTGAGAAGTATAACACTGATACTTAGATTATGCGTTGTCGAGAATGATCATTTAATTGTTAAAAAGTTATAATAAGCTAGAATAGGACCTTGGTAACCTCAACAAGTTCTTGACAACTCATCAGATGCTCTGTTGAATATAAACAGAGAATATAAAACAAATATTTGAAAATCTAGATGAGCAACTGAAGCATAATGTATAACGTAGTGTAGGTCATATGTTTACATTATATAATAAAATATAATATAATATATATAAAATATAATGTATACATGGCATTTTAAGAAAGGGTCTTTATTCATATGTTACAAATTGAGTTACTTTTTTCTGAAAAACTATGATGGAATCAAAAGATTTTTATGACAATAATGTAACTCATTTACCAAATGATAATTTTCGTATTATAATCAATACCAGGTTGATTCACAGGAAAAACGTGCTATAGTAGGAACTGGTGCTGGTCATCATTTCTTAAGTTTCTCACTAGTTGACGTATGGTTAGTTTGTTACTCTTTGTCCCCTGGAGCTACTTAGCTGTAGCCATATGATTTGCTTTGATTTGACCAAGGAAGGCTAAGGATTATGTAAAACTACTAGGTGAAATTTCAGACACCCTTTGCAATCTGTGCAGTTCTTTGCACCCTAGAAAGTGCTAGTTAATGAGGTAAGGTTACTTCCTGAGGGCTTGACCATGGAAGAAGGTTGCTTGGGGAGTAACGAGAGATGAACAGTGCAAGCAAGAAATAAACATTTGATGTTGAAAGTCACTGCTATTTGGGGATTGTTGTTCCTGCCACATTAGCTGGCCTGTTCTGATTCCTCTTGATGGTATTTACTCTGTTCTAACTCAGGAGTTAGGGAAAGAATGCAGTAGTAATTCTGGAATATGGATTTGATTCATATTCTAGCTCTGAAACTTCTTGCTGGCATGACCTAGGAAACTGTGCCTCACATTTCTGTACCTTAATTTTTTCTAATATAAAATGAGAATAATAGGAATATTATCCATCCTGGGTTTTTCATGGGAGAGGAATGAGAACTTGTTACTTGGAATTCTCACTATTATTTGTGTGTGTGTGTGTGTGTGTGTGTGTGTGTGTGTTTCATTTTATTTTAAAGAGGAAAAAATAAAAATAACAATAAAACAGCTTCAAGACACATTAGCAGGAGAGAGTAATAGTAATTAATACACTGTGTATTGTCTTCTTAGCAGTTATTCAGAGTACAAGATACAGGCATGATACCTTGTTCAAACAATATTAGCACAATTTTTTTCTTTTTAACAAACTAAGAGAAACTAGCTGTATAATTACCTTAACTATCGTGTGTGTCAACATATTTTTTTCTTTTTCCCTTTTTTCCTTTCCCCTTAATCCCATCACAGTTTGTCTTTTCTTTTGAATAGTTTCTTCCCAATTCATAATATCCATTGCACATTTTGGTTCTTATTCATTCAGTTTCTCACACTAGTGAGACAATATGATGTTTACACATGTGGGTCTGATTTATTTCACTTATGAGTATGGTCTCAAATTGTATCCATTCATTCACCTATAAAAGCCTCAAGTTTATCCTTGTTTATGACTGTGTAGTACTCTATTACATTAAAAAAACACCTTTTTAATCCATTACTTGGTTAATGGGCATTTGGCTTGATTTAGCTATTACAAATTGTGCTGCTATAAACATGGGTGCACATATATAACTGTGGTATGATGTTTATAATTCTTCTGGGAAGATACCCAGAAGGGGAATAGCAGGGTCAAATGGGACCTCTAATCCTAGGTTTTTGAGGCATTTCCACACTGATTTCCTCATTGTTTACACCAGCCTACACTCCCACAGCAGTGGGTAAGTGTTCCTTTCCCCCACAGCCTCGCCAGGATTTGTTATCAGTTGATTTCTTAATGATAGTCACTTTTTCTGGGGTGAGATGGAATCTCAGTGTTGTTTTAATTTGCAAATCAGAGCCCTCCACATTCAAAGACGCAATTGAAAAATCAGCATCTGAGATGAACAGACACCTCTCTGAGGAAATACAAACGGGAAATAAATACATTAAAAAGATATTCAACATCATTGGTCATTCAAGGGATACAAATTTTTTAAAAAACACTATGGTTGTTTTTTTGTTTTTTATTTTTTATTTTTTGTATCTTTTAGACAGAGATTTGATATGCAATTCAGATTGGCCTTAAACTCACTTGGTAGTCCAGGTGGCCTGGAACTCAGGGCAATCCTCCTGCCTCAGCCTCCTGATTGCTGGGATTACAGACATGTGCCACCATGTGTGGTGCTCACTATTGTTTTTAAGGTTATACAAGTGAACACACATAAAGCACTTCAAAAGCTGTTTGGCACATAATACAAATAATCAATACTGCCCATTATTCTCGCCACCCAGGAGATCCACCCGATATTGTATTCTTCAGGTTTATACATTAGTATGATCATTATTCATAATTATGAAAATCAAAGGCAAAAGAACTTACCACTTTAGAATTTCAGCAATCCATTTTTTGAAAAGTGGCACACACTAGGATGATGTTTAAGTGATATCACCTATTGAGAAGAATATTTATATAATACTGATTTATAATAATACTAGCGGCGTCATTTTGGGCAGGTTACCTATTTTGCTTCCAGTTTCCTTGCTTACAAAAGGGTATTGAGTGGTAGAAGCCAGCCCACAGGCTTTTGTGAAGATTAAAATATTTAAAACATGTAAATATTTTTGAAGACCACCTGACAGTAACAGTAAAGAAATGTTAGCTATTACTGAACTTCAGAGTGATTTAGAAAAGAAATTCTCAATTATCCCCTAAGTATTCAGGGAAGAATTTGAGGAGCAGGCATATGGCATGTGGTTTAGTCTTCATATAAACAAGCTAAGAAAGAAGAAATAGCAGTACCGGTTAGGAGCTTGATGTGATCAGAGGCATTGAGACTTGGGGGTGGAATACCCTCTGTTCCAGAGCAATAAAATACAAAGTCAGGCAGCAGATATTGGATTCAGTGTTTTATATGTGATCCTCTTACAGGAATTGTTGCACTGTACTTTTGCTTCTGAGCACAAGAAAATGAAAAAGAATAGATATTTTATAATTTCTTACAAAACTCTACACATGAAATATTTTGAGACAGGCACTTTCTGCTCAATTAAATGCACACAGTGAGATCTATAGTGTAACTGAGGGGAGAAATGTTATAAAGAAGGGCTGTACTTTATTGCAATTAGCGTGGTGGGTTATTGCTCTAGTAGGAATAATTTTAAATGAACAGCAAATGGAAAATAATTACAATTTGTAATTTAAAATATGATGGGTAAGTTTAAATAACCATCTTTTATTTTTCTCTACGATATTAAAAGCACACATCCAAAACAAAGCAGGTTTTACATTTTTCTTATACTGAATCACTGAATTCTTATTCTTCAAACATTAAATTCTGGAAACTTTGTAATAAATGAAAATCAAAAGAAAAACTTTTTATCAAGAAAAGTAAGAATTTTAACTCTTGCTTCAAATTACGTGTTTAAACATTTAAAACCTATGAGAGAAATTTTTAAAAACGGCAGTGCAAGTCAAAGGAACATTATCTACAAACTATTTTCTTTATAGCTCAGCAGCCTTGGAGAACCTAGAATGCCAGGCTCGCCACGCTTGGCCATGGAGGAAGCGTCTCAGCGTGAGCAGCAGAAATGGAGCGGGTGGGGAGCAAGGAGCTAGCGCACTGAGGTTTCTTTAAGGACAAGAGGAAAGGGGCGGTAAAACTCTTATAATATCTTTGTTTACATGAAAACTAGAAGGTCAAGTAAATTAGTGAATGGCGTTTGGTAGACGTGAGATTCTTATCTATGGCAATTTTAATAGCATGTTACGAACCGATTTGAGTACATGAATTTACATCAAAGGGTCAATGAGCATGGCATGACGGAACCTGTCACATCTATAGGACATAACAGACAGATATTTCATGGGTGAAAATTCCCTCTCCTGTGTGAGATAATTCTGCAGAACCTCACGTGGCGATCTCCTATCACTCTGGATCAGAGGACGGATATGCGCTGGAGCACGCATGCGCTTGGAGAGCAGCTCCCTTATCTCAGAGGTGCCCTCCTTCGAGCGGGCTTAGGGGCCAGAATCGTTGAAATGACCAGGAGAGGCTAATACTGGGTAAGATCTTTGACCTGTGTGAGTTTGATGTGACAGTCCAACCCTCTGTGCTAGCCTGACATGTGTTGACTGTTCTTTTTCACTGAAAATCAACCATCCATCTCCAATGAATACGTATCATCATGTTTGATCCTTTTTATCTTTTAAATCAATATTTAAAAATCAGTCATTGGCTTTCCAAAGCTTGCATTCTGATAAATAAGCATTTAGAAGAATTAAACAGCCATGATGGCGAATCTTTTAGAGACAACTGCCCAAACTGCAACCCAATATCCACTTATCTATCACAAAATGTTAACACTGCAATTAAAACTCAATACTGACATGTTAGTTTAGGAAAATCAACTTAGAAAGTAACATCTCATGCTTAAAAACAAATAGCCAGGTCACAGATTCACCACCACTGCTCTATAGCTTGTTTTTATGTATATATAAAATTACTGATGTTGCATATGCATTACTAAGATGGATATAATAATTTTGAAGAGACTAGTCACACTAATTTTATGGATACCATTGATAGAAGTCAGATGAAAAGATTCTCCAAAAATAAGTTATAAAATAAAGTTTTATAGAAAAATTTTACTAGTAATATAAATTGAACCATTAATCTATTATCATCACACTAAGATCTTAAGAAATAGATGAACCATAAAATAATTATGCTTATTCCCAGATAGTTGCTTTATATATATATATATTTTTTTTTATTGTGTTATTCATTTTAAATCAGGATCATTGAGTACTTTTTATTATCTAAAAGACATCAAAGGTACCAGGTTAGTGTAAAATAACTTACACAGTTCCCTTATAGTTACAGAAATTAAATTACATAAATTTTTGTCTAGAATTTTTACTTCTTATAAAACTGAGTGTCCAAGTAGGATGCACTTGCTTACATCTGTATTTACAGGTGACAGATGTGCAATCTCTAATTATTAGCGTGACACTGGCCTGAAGTGCTTAGTGTCTTAGAGCTAACTACTGTACTATAATTAGGAACATATAAATATAATCTTGGGAAAGAAGCCTATAATTACGATTTTAGTTTGGCTGTCACCAATATTGTAAGATGTCAACCTCAAATTTATTTTTTTTTTAGTTTTTCTTTTAATCACTAGACGTTTGTAGTACATAACAGTTCCATTCACCCTGGGGACCTGGAACATTATTCTGATAGTGTAGGAGGGGCAGTGCTACTGCTGTTTAAGAACATAGTTAGTTTTCGGATCTGGGAGAGATGGCCGGGTTTCTGTTTGCATGCAGAGGATGGCCATGGTCCTGTTTACCACCCGATGCGGAGTTTGTGAAATGAAGCAAAATTTTGCTGCATGCTGTTTGTGAACTGACTTGTTTGCAAATAGAAGTGTTCATGAACCGAGGTATTACTGTACACAGATTTCTTTGCAGGTCAGAAAATCTTGCCAGGCTTCTTAAAAGTTATTTCATGAAGAGTCAATGAATGAAAGTATGACATTCAAAATTGTATAATTTTGCAAAATTTAGTGAGGAAGATTCTATGTGCCATAATAAAATCATATGTCAATAATAACATTATTTTAGTCTTCATTTAAAAATCCTTTAAAATACAGGTACATGCCATAAATTTGAGATTTTTAAGCAGCTATATTTTCAAAGATGATTTTTAACATGAATATATTTTAGCACACGAAAATTTTCAGAAAGGTTTAACTTACTGATAAAATTAAAAATTGCTAGTGTTAGAAAAAATGCACCTCTATATACTTGAAAAAATAATTCTTATTTTATCACAACTTCCTTACCAACTATATTACACATTATAGTTAGCCATAGTAAGTAGAATTCACAAAATTAATGTTTATTTTTACAGTTACCCCAGTCCCTGAAGAATATGTCAAGAAACTCAATTTTTATTGTAATATATTGTATAATTTTCCACATATTTGCATCTCTAATCAATGAATACTTTCTACAGCAGTCTGCAAATACATAGCAAAACAGAACTTAGCTTTTAATCATGGACACCTAGTAACCTTAATGAGTAAGAACTTCAGCAGACCTCTTCAAACTCTTGTTTCATGATTTTTAAAGTCAAGTCAACCCAACCTTTCACCTTGGGCTATGGAGTGTGAGACTATTCAGGATGAATCTAGGGATAAATATAGAGCATAATGTTTCCTCTGCTTAATAAATACCAATGGTGCATCACACACAACCCTCAGATGTCTCTTCTGAAAACCAATAATCTACCTTTGTTTTGTTTCACCATAGAATGTAGCACAATAATTGTAATTTTTATAGATTTTTCTACAAACAGTAGTAACACCTTCATTAATCTCTATTTTTATTCATGTCCAATGTACTCAAATCCATGCAGAACAATTTTGCAATACTTACATGGACAAATTGCACAATAAACACTTTTAGAAAGACTGATCATACTTTCCTTTGAAATCAAATTGGTGACCTGTAAACATATTCACTTATGTATGTTTAGCATTTGTTCTAGGAGAGAGAGGGTGAGAGGAAGGAAGAAGCACTGAAATACCTTGCTGCTATTAAGAAAGCAATTCTGAAATTGTACCTTTGAGGTGGCTGGCTTGGGGTTTGTTTGCAGTGACAGTTTCTGCTACGTTGTTTTTGAGGAGAAAAGTACTTTTCTTTGTGAACTACTCCAGTTGCTACTGCATTTTTTTTTACCTTGTAGCTTAGTCAAAATATATTTGTATTCTTTTCAAAATAATATTAACCATTCAAATCAATAAAATCTTTAAGGGGAATGTTTTCCTAAAGAGCATAGAGTTTGTATTAGGTACATTTAAATATTTAAAACATAAAATAAGACCAGAGGAAATGAGACAGAAGCATAAACTCTAGAAAACTGTTAGAGAAACATTTTTTTTTTTAATCCTGGATTCTGAATGGGTGCCTCTTGGGGTAAAACCGACAAGGGAACAAACGATATTTTGTGTACATAAATATATTTGCAGTTTTATTTAATACCATGGTTCATGCCAGGCATTTGATTATTCATAGCGTATGCTACATAATGACATAAATAATTTAATCAGTTTTATAACATATTTCAGACATTACTGCCGTCACCCATGACTACTGCATTGCATGTCTGCAAAATACAGAGCAAAGGGCTGGGGATATAACTCAGTGGAGTAAGCGCCACTTGCCTGGCAAGTGCAGGGTCCTGAGTTCGATCCCCAGTACTGCAAAAACTAAAAACAAAAAACAAAACAAACAAACAAAAAAAAAAACGGACCACTCAGCCCCTCTCACTTCCCTCTCCTTAGATGGGTGGTTCTAGCACTCTGCACCTGCTCAGAACATGGACCTGAGTTTTCAGGCTGTCTAACTGTCAGTTATAAACTGCCACATTCAGGCATGCCACGGAGCCACCTGAGCATCTGATAATTCGTGTGAGGTATTAGAAAAAGGCAATAAATAAGGGCCTCAGAGAAACCAAGGGGCACGTCAAGTCTAAGATGCGAGGTTCCTTTTACATTGCGTGTGGAAACTTCCTTCACAATGACATTAACAGTCAATGAACTTTTTCAACTCTTTTGACATACATAGTTTATGACATTCTGTAGCAAAAGTAAGACTCTTCATTATTTATTACATTTAAAAACAGTCTTTTCATGTTTTGGTCTTAATACAAACGTTAAAGGTCACAGATAACTTAATTCATCAGTAGAAACTGTCCCACTCAAATTAGAAGAAAACAAAGGCATGGTTTTTAAAACTAATGTGCAAAGATTATGCAATAAAATGGAGATGATCACCAGACAGACAAATTATATGGATGAGCAAGTTCAATAAACAATATTATAGCCAAGTGGAATATTACATTTTAGAATATTTGCATATACAGATAATTTTAAATGAGTGCACTTTTGTTTCAAGTGTGGTAAGAATAAAGCAGTCATAGCTAAATCTTCATTCACGAATATTTGGTGTAACTGTCTACAAATGCAAAAAGTGTAGCATATTTGGAATGAAAACATTTCTGTATTACACAGTCTGAGAAATAATATATAGAATGATGGAAAATTAATTGTACTCAATATTTAACAAATCAGAGACTAGTGATTCATTTCTTATGATCAAGTAATTGACAGAACTTAGGTTGGAAAATGTACTGGTTTAAATAAACGTTCAGTGTATGTAGGATTCCACAGGGCCTTGAAAAGAAAACAAAAAGAAATGAATGACAAATTAATAAAATGAAATGAAAATATAAATGAAGATCTCAAATGTTTAGCAATTACATAAAACACAGACCAACACAAAACTGTTCTTTTTATGATTTTCTAAGTCAAACATGTTATTAAAATATATGAACAATATTTGCATGAGTAATGCTTAAATGTTACCAAATTCCAATTAAACAAACTTCACCACCAGGCACGGGATGCTAGAAGGAAAGCCTGATTAGACTATCTCTGTTCTTTCCTTGGCATTGTTTATGGTACAAGAATAACAATTGTACGCAATTCTTTATGAATTCCTCAAGTAAAACCCTATGAGAAGATTAAGTAATCACCAAAATGTTCACATTGATTCCTTGATATTTTTGCAAATCAGTCTTCCTCTTAAGCCCAATCACAAAGTTCCAACAAAATGTTTTCCATTCTCTACAAATTATTATGTAATCTTCAAACCTCTAAACATCATGGCAACTTTTACTATTTCATTATACATTTCACCCTTTAAAAATGCAGCTCTATATTGTAAACATAATATATATAAGAAGAATTCTAACGTCTAGGAAATACAGAACATGCTGCTCGGGAACATAGAACATGGAGACAGAAATGAGTGACCAGTACTACTAGACAGTAGGTCATATGCTAATATAGTTCATAGGCCATAAATGCGTCAATACAGTAACCTGGGGACAATATATTGCCCCGGTAACTGTGAGAATAAGGTAAAACCAGAAGGGTAAGATTCTAGCAGCTATGGGTGCTGGTTAGAGCAATGTAGAGCTTATCCTGCGGATCTTACTAAGTTATTCAGTGTGGGTGTATTTGAGAGAGGGAAACAGCAACATGATGTAAGTTGTGTATCTGTGTACACTTTGTGTGTGTGTAACCTACAAAGAATAAGACAAAACTAAACCCAGGGTGCAGAAGCTCTGGAGCATAGGAAGAACTCACAGGCAACTGGTCCTGACAACATGATTTTCCCTGCTCAGACACGTGTTGCAGTTCTGTAAACAGCTGACCTAGTACTTGTGTCTTCAAACACTTTTCTAGTTCACACCTTTTCCCTCCTTCTGGTTTCTCTTCATACCCTCGTTCTGCTTTCAGTCTTCAATGTCTTTATTAACATGGGCAGTTCTCTTGATTATTTCTTTGATTTCTAATGTATATTAGACCCATCTTTTCATATCTATAAACGATCTGGCAAGTGAAGGGGGGAATACCCTAGTAGGTTGAATATGTTCAGAGAAAAAAAAGTCAATAAAATATAGAACATTACCATTTCCCTTTCCTTCAAAGTTCATGCTATTCTAGAACTTGCTATGTAACAAGAGCAAAATGATCTCTACTTTTCTGTGTAACATTTAGAACACAAAAGGATGGCGGACATATCTTAAAGCTTAGCTAATGAGTATCGTGGCTTTCCCTGATTGCTTCAGAGAGACAACAATAATGTGAAAACTTGACTTCCTTTTCGTTAGTCACCCCGAGGGTTTTGTACATTAAGGAAATCAGCTATTAATTCATATTCTTGAGCTATAAACATAATGATTCATTCAATATAATGTAATATAAGAGAAGCACTCTCTAAAACTTGACATTATAGATGATTATATTTTAAAAGAAAAATGTTGAATTTTTTGCTTCTTCAAAATTTCCCAGTTATTTCATTTTGTATGAGTCTCAGAGAGAAATTAAATAAAAGTTACAAAAACATAATTTATATTCACAATTGCAGTGAGGGGCTTGCTTTTCCAATAGTATAGTTCTACACTGAAATTACTTTTTATGAATTTTAAAAGTTCGTGTTCATTGTAAAATGTGACCAAAAGACATAAGCAAAACAGAGGAAATAAAATGCCACATTCTTTCTAAACAGAGATGATTAGAAAGCATACTAATCTTTGCACAAATTTTCCCAGATGTGTTTTTTATCAAAATACGACAACATAGCACATTGCTTTTTTACATTACTGTACTTGCTATTTATAGTAATGATTTTAACTGTTAATATTAATAGGTTTTTATATGATCTAATAATAATTCTTACTAAAATTTCCTCAAAAGTCTCTCAAATACATGTTACTACTGAAATGCCCAAGCCACGACTTGTCCTGGATTACACAAATTATCTGTATGTATTGTCTTTTAAATATTTTATTTCTAAAGACAGAGCTATTTCCTTTAAGGGCAAAACTTAAATTTTTTTTTTTTTTTTATTTTAGAAACATAAAAGTACAAAAACATATTGAAAAACAGACACCCATTATCATAGAAAATAGTACAATCACAACTAATCTATAGACAAGGTGATATGGTCTCAACAGTAGTTGTTGCTTTATCCATTGATATCTTCGAATTGTAGATGTATGGACCCATATACAGACATGCAAATTTAGTCAG